>PVIU01017841.1:0-40729 GCA_004026605.1 Ondatra zibethicus
GGAGGCAGAGGCAGGTAGATCTCTGTGAGTTCGAGGCCAGCCTGGTCTACAGAGTGAGTTCCAGGACAGCCAGAGATACACAGAGAAACCCTGTCTCAAAAAAACCAAAAAAAAGCTGTAGCTTTGACGGCTGGCTCCACCCATTCCTTAACTTTCTGAGAGTCTAGCTTCCTGGTGGAGGTACTGGTGGGAGCCACGTGTTTTGCCAACAACTCTGTGAAGTTTCTAGATCCATGCTACCACCAAGAAGCCTGATGCTGGCTGCTCATAAACACCATTTAATTGTTTGGTGGCAGGGCCTCTTAAAAGAGCTGCAAGGTTTTTACCACTAAAGCTGAGTCAGGAAGCCCTGTGCCTCTGCTTGCCGCCAGCAAACAGAGCCTACCATAGAAAAGATGATTACCAAGAAGCTGCACTTGACTCTGTTGTTGTCTTTCTAGAATCCATTTTTTAAAGCTTTCTCAGGCTTTATGTAAAAATTCTTGCCAAACGTTTGGGCGTCATTTGTAAACAAAGACTGGGCTTTTGTTTCCTGGCCTCCCATACCCAAATAATCACACAGAAACTATATGAATTACAACACTTCGGGGCCGATACATATTACCATATGGCCGTGGAATCACTTCATTTTCTACATGTCTTGTTTCATTGGCAGCTAGCTGGTGTCTGCTTGAGTCTGCCTACTCTCTTTCTATATCTCTGTTCAGATTTTCCACCTGGCTTTTCTCTGCTAAGCCATTGACCTTAACAGCTTTATTCATCAACCAATAAAAGCAACACATATACAGAAGGACTGCCCATATCAGCAAGACATATGTGTGGAGGGCAAAGGACAAATTCCACTGTTATACGAGTTCTGAGGATGAAACTCAGGTCATCAGGTTTATGTTGCACACTGTTTTAGGCACTGAACCACCTCATCAGCCCCTATATCTCACTTTTTCATGAGAAGTAAAGACCTACCCAAGAATAGAGCTGAACTTAAAAATGTGCTTTTTATATCCATCAGGAGAAAGGTGGGAATTGATAGTGTGTGCTGGCTCCTTAACATACTGCCTCGGAAACACATGCAACTCTGCAACATTTCTTATCAGACCCTTTCAAAAGCAAGCATTTCTGGCATTTTAATGGCAGATGGAACCTCTAAGGAATTTCCATTTGTAGGTGGACTAAGAATTTTCCCAGTGATTCACTTTTAAAATGATGGCAATGCCCACCTAGTTTAATACCATAGTCAAGAAGGCGTCTCTCTTTTTTTTAAAAACTTGATGAATTTGGTGTTAGCAAGATTATACTTGCCAATTGAAGGGCTTAAATTGGGACTGAAATGCTAAATTTATCTTTGACAATGATAAGCATTCCACCAGCTTGAAAGAGAACAATAAATTATCCTTTGAGCCACAACGAATCTTTTAATAGAATTTTATTTCAAGAATATAAGCCCAGGAAAATTCCAGATGTTCATTTTATAGAGCCAAAATGAAGAATAGAACAAGAATAATCTATAAAACAGAAGCTGCTATTTGGAGGGAAAAAATGAAGTGTTTAGGAAAGGAAAAATGAACTTAGGTTTTCTTAAGAGAGTGTAAAAGATGAAAGGCTGTGGGGGAGTAGAATCTATTATCTCTATGCTTGTTGATTAAGTAGATATGGCTCTTGGCACTTTATGTAAAGAGATACCCACAATTTCAAGGATTTACTTTCTACCATTATCCCATTATTTATACAATATATTTTGGAAAGAAAATTTAAAAATAGTTTACTCTCTGTTGCCAGGACCTCTCTCTTAACCATAAAAGGAGAGTGTAAACTTGAGGCCCATAATTTAAAGATTTTGTAATAATCTGACCCAAAGTTATCAAACCATATCTTTCCCTTTGACCTGTCTTAGCTGATAACTCCAAAGTGGCTTAATGATTCTCACCACCCTCTTTTTGTTCGTATGTATTTGAGCATGTATGCATATGTATAATGCTGTATGTGCACGTGTATTTGTAGAGTCCAGAGAAGGGCATCAAGTGTCCTTCTCTATCATTTTCCACTTTATTCTTTTTTAATACAAGGTCTCTTTGTGACCCTGGAGCTTGCATTTTCTGGCTAGGCTGGCGACCAGCAAGGCTCCAGCAATCTCCCTGTCTCCACCCATCTCAGTACTGAGGTTACAGGTATAGCAGGACCAGACCCAACTTATTACTTTGTTGCTGGGAACCAAACTCTATTCCTCCTTCCTATGTGGCAAGCACTCTTAACCACGGATCTCTCCAGCCCTGTCCCATTCAAATGTTGCTTATGCTGGTAGGGTGCTAGCATAGAAAGCACGTGAATTAGATTAATTCTCATTCTCCTCTGGATCATTTATTAGCTACACAAGCTTCTCACTAGTCACGAGTTCAAGCAAACCTCTCAGTCTTCATTAACATCAATTTTCTTATCTGTAAAGTGAGAATATTAGTACTTGGTGCTCTATTTTGACTATGAAGTGAGATTGTGAGGTACATCAAATGTGGCATCTATCATATTTCACCCTTACTTCTGCTTTGAATTTCCCTAAGCCCTATCCTTCATTTAGAGTCTCTCTCAAGTCCTGCATCTTGAAACCATAGCAACACCCATCCTACCACTCAACTGGCCATTGATATGGTTTTGTCTCATGGCGCTGCTTAACTTTTTTACTGGAATATCCTGTCTTCTCAGTGGCCTTGTAAATTCCAGAAAGGAAGGAAGTATTTTTGTATGTGTTATACATCAATCATATTGCAGGATTATATTATGTTTTTATGCTGTATTTATTAGAAAGGTGGACCCCAGATGGAACTCAGTGACAAAACCAGCTGTGTATTTGTATAGTGGCATAGGTCTCCATAACAGCTCCAAGTTTGTCTTAATGCTTAGTTATCACTGCTTTAGAATCCATAGTAATTTGTGAATGATCTTTATTTGCATTGTATTTTGTTCTGGGTCCTACGATCATGGAACCAGTGCTGTCTAAAAAACTCTCTGATTTGAGGAGAGAATGGGGAAGTGTTTGAAATAAAGGATGACAGGGGTGAAGAGAAGAGAGAACCATTTTAAAAACTGCATGAAAAGAAGTCTCCAAATATTTGCAGGATTTCATTCAAAACTTCACCTGTGTACTGTTAAGGACACACACATATATATAAAATATAATCAATGCTAGCGAAAGAACCACTGGAGGGGAGATGGCAGAATAATTACTAGAGTTGCTATATTAATATCAAGGTTGACTTGAAAGTGATGTCTAATAGTAGAAATAAAGAGAGCCATAATAAAGAAATAATTCATCCAGATGACATAAAAAGCCTAAACATTTAGAGACCTGATGAGAGAGCTTTAAAGTGAATAAATTAAAAATGTATAAATCTGAGAGGAAAACTAGCTAAGCTCACAATTATGGTCTGAAACTTCAGCATACTTTCCTCAATAGTTGACAGGACTAATCAACATAATGCCAGTAAAATATAAAACTCTATAACACTGACAGCTGGCTCTACCTGCTTGACACTTAGGAAACATTGCAACCTAACAACTGCAGCATATGCATTAGTTTACAATCACATGAAACATTTAGAAAGACAGCTCCACTCCTGGCCTGTTTGAAAATATAAGTCTTATTATAATTCAGCTATGGCAAGGCCAAAGGATCAGGAGGATATTCCATTGAAAAGATAGTTGGTTAACTCCCAGATTCTCAAGAGGAAGCATGGCATGTCACAGGGCAACACAGAGAAGTACCAGGCTTGGTCAGGAGGCAGAAGGAGATGGCTTTATTTAGTTTTTCTCTAGTGGAAAGGAATGGACAAGGTAAGATACTTCAGGGTTGGGAGTAGCTAGATAGTTTGAATAATTTTCTTGGGACCTGAGGGCTCAGGAGCTATCCCCAGTTGTTAGATACCCAGTTCTGCATGATTATGACAGGTAGATGAACTTACTGGAATATTTATCACGAATGTTTCATGACAATGCTTGATTTATGTTTCTTTCAGATGGTTTGGAAATATGGAACTCAAAAAGAATCCCATGCTTTTAAATGATCATACTCATTGGAAGCAAAATATAAGACAAAAATGAACCCCAGACATTTCTGGGAAGAAATGTGATAGCCTTTCTACTACCTGATGATAAGACCCTCAAAGATAGGCATCACCTTTAGTCCAGAAATCCTATGTCTAGGCCCACCAGCAAGACATACAAAAGTGTATACTTTTGTACAAAGAGGGTCATCACAGCATTGTTTACAATATTTTTAAAAGTTGATCAGTCCTTCTAAAAATAGATCATTGGTGACATTATAATGTATCTATGTTGTGTGATATATCTAGCCATTACAGGTTTTTTGAAAGGGAGGCATGTTTATTACTAGATATGGACAAAATGACATAAATGAAGAGAAATACAAAATTTGTGGAAGATATAACCTGGTGGCATGTTGAAATTCTTTCTTATTTTTTGTTTCTAAGAGGTGATCTCTTCTTTATTTTTAAAACAATCTTTTTTATTTTACACACCAATCCCAGTTCCCTCTCCCTCCCCTCCTCCTGCTCCCTCCACCTTCTCCCACCCCACTCCCCATCCACTCCTCAAAGAGGGTGAGGCCTCCCATGGGGAGTCAACAAAGTCTGTCACATCACTTGAGGCAGGACCAAGGCCCTGTATCTGTATCTAGGCTGGGCAAGCTATCTCTCCATAGGGAACGAGCTCCAAAGAGCCAGTTCATGCACTAGGGAGAAATACTGGTTCCATTGTTAATGGCTCCACAAACTGCTTAAGTCACACAACTGTCCCCACATTCAGAGGACCTAGTTCAGTCCTATTCAGGTTCCCCAGTTGTCAGTTCAGAGTCAGTGGGCTTCCACTAGCTCAGGTTAGCTGTTTCTGTGGGTATACCCATCATGGTCTTGACCCCTTTGCTCATATTATTGTTCCTTTCTCTCTATGACTGAACTCCAGGAGTTCGGCCCAGTGCTAGCTGTAGATCTCTGCATCTGCTTCCATCAGATAGTGGATGAAGGTTCTATGATGACAATTAAGGTAGTCATCAATCTGATTACAGCAGAAGGCCAGTTAAGGTACTCTTTCCACTTAGGTTCTTAGCTGGGGTTGTCCTTGTGGATTCCTGGGAATTTCCCTAGTGCCTGGTTTGAAGAAGATACCAGAAAATGGAAATATCTCCCATGCTCTTGGATAGGTAGGATCAACATAGTAAACAAAGGTAATCCTGCCAAAAGCAATCTACAGATTCAATGTAATCCCCATCAAAATTACAACACAATTCTTCACAGACTTTGAAAGAACAATACTCAACTTCATATGGAAAAACAAAAAATCCAAGATAGCCAAAACAACTCTGTACAATAAAGGAACTTCTAGAGGCATCACCATCCCTGATTTCAAACTCTGCTATAGAGCTATAGTAATGAAAACAGCTTGGTATTGGCACAAAAACAGACAGGTGAACCAATGGAATTGAATCAAAGATACTGATATTAATCCACACACCTATGAACACCTGATTTTTGCCAAAGAAGCTAAAATTATACAATTGAAAAAAAGAAAACATCTTCAACAAATAGTGCTGGCATAACTGTATGTCTACACGTAGAAGAAGGCAAATAGATCCATATCTATCCCCAAGCACAAAACTCAACATCCTTAGCCACCAGAGAAATGCAAATCAAAACAACTCTGAGATTCCATCTTACACCTGTCAGAATGGCTAAGACCAAAAACACTAATGACAGCTTATGCTTGAGAGGATGTGAAGTAAGGGGAATACTTCTCCATTACTGGTAGGAGTGCAAACTTGTACAGCCACTTTGGAAATCAGTATGGCAATTGGGAATCTATCTACCTCAGGACCCAACAATATCACTCTTGGGCATATACCCAAAGGATGCTCAATCGTACCACAAGGACATTTGCTCAACTATATTCTTAGCAACATTATTTGTATAGCCATTACAGTTTTTAAGAAATATAGATAATTGATGATGTGACTTCTAGATTGACTGGTTTATATATGAAAGGCAATAGTTCCTGATAAGGTCTTTGCTGTCTCTAGGAACTAGTCAGTCTTGGGAGAAGCCACCCCTATAAATTATAAAAAAATCCAAGATTTCAAAGCATTGACAATACAGAACTAAAAGACATAATTAAGAAAAGGCCACAGAACAAGTTTCAATACTATTAAAAAGGGTTTTTTTCACTCAAAGTGTTTTTACTTAGTCAGGCATAGTGATGTAATTCTGTACTTTGGAGATGGGGGCAGGAAGATCAAAATTGAAGTTCATCTCAGCTACAACCAAACTTGAGGTCAACCTGGATTACATGAGATCCTGTCTCAAATAAACATGGTCTCTGATCAAAAAGAATTAAATTAGAAGTTAATAAACTGTCTAGATAATCCCAAACTACCTAGAAGTTAAAAGGTATGCTTCTATATAATAACTAATGACTAGGAAAATAAGTTTTTAAAAAGCATTAGAAAGTATTTCAAGCTGATGGAAAATGAAAACAAAGAACTTCAAACATGAACATTTGTGATATGCAGTTCATGAAATGGTCCCTGGTAAGAAATCAATAGCATTGGATACACATAGATGAGAAGGTGTCTGGGGATGTGGGTTCCTGGTAGATTGCTCTCCTATCATGTACAAGGCTCTGAATTGAATCCACATACACACATATAAGCCATGGTATAGATGTAGATATTATAGGACAACTTGAAAGAATCATTTTCTGCTTCAACTCAAGTCATCAGGTGTGGTGGCCAGCACCCTTATCTGCTGTGTCATTTTGGCCTCCTTCATTGTGTTGTTTTAATAAGGATGTTTTTATATAGCCCAGGCTGGCCTATAATTCACAATCTTCTCAAGAGCTGAGATTACAGACATGCATCAGCATACTTAGCCCCATATCTATTAAAGATATTAGCATTGTAGTTGAAATCATTGCCACATCAAAAACTTCAGGTCCAGATGGCTTAAATGGAGAACTAAACACAAATATTACAGAAAGTAAAGATGAGAAAAGCATTTTCTAATTTAGTGTGTGAGGCTAGCATTTCCCTGATGTCCAAATCACACAAAATCATTACACAACAGAAAATAATAGATCAGTCACCCTTATAAATATAGATAAAATCTTAAAATTGGAATAAGTTGAATCCAACAACATATAAAAGAATATAAAATATAAGTTAGCAGGATTTATTCCAAAAAAAAGCAAACTGGTCTTGAATTTGAAAAAAAAATCAAGAAATTGTAATTGTATTTATTAGAGTTCTTTAGGGAAACAGAATAGACAATAGAATGAATGAATAAAATGATAGAGTGAAAATATATGCATATATAAACGGGATTTATTGGAGAAGATTACTGGCTGTGGTTTGGCTAATCCAACAATGACTGTCTCCTGATAGAAAGTCCAAGAAACCAATCAGTTCCACAGCTATACTCTTCAGTTGATGTTCAATATATATTAGAATCCCAAAGAAGTAGGTCTAATACCAGTGAAGGAATGAACTTACCAGCGAGAGTGGGTGAAAGCAGGCAAAAAGAAATAAAGGAAAAGAAAAACATTCCATCATTCATGTCCAGAAGAACATTTACCTGAAATCCTAGGTTCACTCTCCAGCATCACACGGCAGGGGGGTTGGAGTGGGAGTTGGAGAGATGGCTCAAAAGTTAAGAGCACTTGTTGCTCTTGCTGAAGATCCAGGTTTGATTCCCAGCACCACATGGTAGCTCACAAGCATCTGTAACTCCAGTTCTGTGGGATCTGGTCCCCTCTTTTGGCCTCCAAGGGCACCAGGCACACACATGGTGCATATACATGTATGCAAGCAAAATGCTCAAACACATAAAATAAAATAAGTAAATATAAAAAATTTGACAAAGAAAAATATTCTGGACAAAATTCTGCATGTATTAATGATGGAAAAAGTCTTAGCAAGCTAGCAATGGAATGCAACCCACTAACTCTGATAAAGGATAGCTATAAAAACCTATAACCTTTGATTATATTATCTACAACTGAGCATACTCTTTATAAAATTATAAACAAGGCTGGTGAGATGGCGTCATGGGTAAAGTGCTGCCACACCTGAGAAATTGCATTCAGTCCTCCAAATCTACATGATGAAAGCAGAGAACAAAGTCCCAGTAGTTGCCCTCTGAGCTCCACCTGCATTCCTTGACACATATGCCCAGAAAACATGTGCATGCATACGCAGAGAGAGAGAGAGAGAGAGACAGAGAGAGAGACAGAGAGAGAGACAGAGATAGAGAGAGAGAGAAATGTAAAGGGTTTTAAAGGTTATAAACAAGGTAAAGATGTGCTCCCCCATACCATTCGTATTCAGCACATCAAAGCAAGGAAAAGGAAATCAAAGGTCTACATATTGGAAAATAAAATATCAGATTTTCTTTGTTAACAGTCGTCTATGTAAGTGATCCTAGGGAACCTAAAGAAATGTAGGCTAGAAGTGAAAATTAAATCACCATTTTATTTCTATACGCTAGCAGTAAGCCAACGAAATGTTGAAGTTTACAAGAGTCAATTTACAATACCAAATAGATATGAGAAACTTACTGATAAATATGACAAGAAATAGCAAACCTTATAATATCCTAAAAATTATGAAGCAGTTCCAAGAAGAAAGACTTGGTATTTTTCTGATATCTCTTATTTCCAAATTCATGTCAAAATTTATGAAAATCTGAATTTCAATCAAAAGCTCAGCATAAGAAGGAACTGACAACCCCACATCAGACAAAGGGCTGATCTCCAAAATATATAAAGAACTCAAGGAATTAGACATTAAAATTCTAAATAACCCAATTAAAAAGTGGTGTACTGAACTAAACAGACAATCCTCAAGAGAAGAATTTCAAATGGCCAAAAGATTCTTAAGAACATGTTCTTCTTCCTTAGCTATCAGGGAAATGCAAATCAAAACAACTTTGAGATACCATCTTACACCTGTCAGAATGGCCAAAATCAAAAACACCAATGATAGCCTATGCTGGAGAGGATGTGGAGTAAGGGGAACTCTCATCCTTTGCTGGTGGGAATGCAAACTTGTGCAACCACTTTGGAAATCAGTGTGGCAGTTTCTCAGAAAACTGGGAATCAACCTACCTCAGGATCTAGCAATTCCACTCTTGGGAATATATCCAAAAGATACTCAATCATACTACAAGAGCATTTGTTCAACTATGTTCATAAAAGCATTATTTGTAATAGCCAGAACCTGGAAACAACCTAGATGCCCCTCAGCTGAAGAATGGATAAAGAAAGTGTGGCACATGTACACATTAGAGTATTACTCAGCAGTAAAAAATAATGACATCTTGAATTTTGCATGCAAATGGACAGAATTAGAAAACATTATCCTGAGTGAGGTAACCCAGACCCAAAAAAATGAATATGGTATGTACTCACTCATAAGTGTATACTAGTCATAAACAAAGGGCAATGAGCCTATAGTTCAGGATCCTAGAGAAACTAAGTAATAAGGTGAACCCAAAGAAAAACATATATAGACCCACCTGGAAATTAGAATCAGACAAAAATTTGAGAGCGGGGGGGCAGGGAGTAGAAGGAAGGAGAGTACGGGGTTTGAGGAGAACTTGAGGGAATGGGATAGTCGAGATGGAGGAAGGACAGACATGAGAGCAAGGAAAGAGATATCTTCATTGAGGGAGCCATTATGGAGTTAGCAAGAAACCTGGCTCTAGAAAAATGCCCAAGAACCCACAGGAATGACCCCAGCTAAGACCCTAAGCAATAGAGGAGAGGGTGTCTGAACTGACCTTACCCTGTAGTCAGACTGATGATTATCTTAAATATCACATAGAACCTTCGTCCAACAACAGATGGGAACAGAGACAATGACCCACATTGGAGCACTGTACTGAGCTCCCAAGATCCAGTTGAAGAGTGGAAGGAGTGAGTGTATGAGTAAGGAATTCAAGACCATGAGGGGGTCATCCACTGAGACAGTTTTCTTGAGCTAATGGGAGCTCACCAACTCCAACTGGACTGGGAGTGAATGAGCATGTGAACAACCAAGCCCCTCTGAAGGGGGTTGACAGCTGGGGCAGACTGATAGTGACACTGGGATGTGTCTCTACTTGCATATACCAGCTTCGTGGGGTCCTATTCTCTTTGGATGTAAACCTTGCTCAACCTAGATGTAGTAGGGAGGGCCTTGGACTTTCCACAGGACGGGGTGCATGGCACTCCCTTAGGGTTGGAGGGGTGGGGGGTCTGTGGAGGGAGAGGGAGGAGACTGGGAGGAGAGGAGGGAGTGAGAATTTGGATTGGTATTTTTTAAAGTAATAATAAAAAAAGAAAGAAAGAAAAAGAAGAAAAAAAGGCACTGACAAACTGATTCAAAATTTACATGGAAATATGCCAAGCAGTGGTGGCACACACCTTTGATCCCAGCACTTGGGCACTCAGGAGGCAGAGGCAGATGGATCTCTGTGAGTTTAAGACCAGCTTGATCTACAGAGTGAGTTTTGGCACACCCAGAGATACACAAAGAAACCCTGTCTTGAAAAACAAAAAAAAAAAAGTTGGACAGTGGTGGCGCATGTCTTTGATCCCAGCACTCAAGAGGCAGAGGCAGGTGGATCTCTGTTAGTTCAAGGCCGGCCTATAGATCTACTGAGTGAGTTTCAGGACAGCCAAGAGATACAGAGAGAAACCCTGTCAAAAATAAATAAGGAAGAGAGAGAGAGATGTCAAAGGACCATGACAATGTGTTTCAGTTGTGCTGACAGTTTTGTGAATATATATATACACACACAAACACACATGTATAATACATCAAATTCTCTTTTGCAGTATATGCAAGTATATATCACTATATTCCAATTAAGGTAAAAAATAGAGAGTAATTATATTAATTCATAACAAAATAGGACATTTATTGTTATTTAAATTGTTTGAAACTATAAAAAAGAAAATTTGAATTAAATTTTTTCATTAATACTAAAATTTGATTAATATTGTGCACACGTCCAGTACCAATTATATTTTGAGATAATCATTCTAAATAAAATACATAAAAAATGTGCTCAGCAGACTATTAAATAAATTAATACTGCTCAACTAAGTATAATTTATTGGGAAATTATAGACCATTATTATAGAATATATATATTAGGAAATTATAGACAATTCAATATTAGTATACTTTGAATACTGAACATATTACTAGATCTGGAGAAAGACAAAATAGTCCTCTCTGCACACACTGAAAAATTATTTGGCAGAAATGAACAGTTTTTCAGACTTAAAAAAGATTGTGTAGGAGGGTAGGTATATAGACATGCACATGCATATGTATATACCTATGTGTGCATGCAGAGTCCAGAGAACATTGAGTCTTCCTCTAAGGCCCTGCACTCTAGCTTCTGAGACAGGATCTCTCACTGTACTTGAAGCTTGCTATTTCAGCTAGGCTGCTGGCCAGACGGTTCCAGGATCTGCCTGTCTCTGTCTCGCAATGCTGTGATTAGGACATTCATGGTTATGCCTGACTTTTACATGGGTGATAATGATTTAAACTCAGGTCTTCTTATTTATACAGCAAGTACTTTTACCCAAGAGTCCTCTCCTGAACCACCACTTTTGTAGAATAAGATTTACATAATAGGAAACTGTAGATCGTTTTAAAATATGTACATATAAATACAGAGGTATCTTTGGAGAAAGTCAGTATGTTTATTAAATGGAAAAACAATAGTGCCCATTCCACTAAAGTCAAGATCATGACAAAGACAATCACCATTATTTCTCAATGAGCACAGCTGAGAAAGAGCAAGAAAATGAAAGTATAAAAGTTAGAAGGAGTAGGGTGTGGTAATATGTATCTGTAATCCTTATATTCAAGAGGCTGAGGCAGGAGCATCACCTGCTCTGGGCCACCCATATCTATGCAGTGAGATCCTGTCTTTTAAAAAGTGAAAAGAAAGAGCTAAACTGTCAAATAATTAACTGAAAATTACCTCAAATATTAACAGAATAGAGAAAATCAGCAAGAAAAATTGATAAACAGTAGTCCAAAGAGACAGGAATGAGGCAATAGAAATGAGCACAATTGTAAGAACAATGAAAGGGCTCCACTAGGTAGAAAAGAAATTCTTAAGAAGTAAACCAAAAGGCTATGAAAGCAAAACTGTGAAGAACAAATAAGAAGAAATAACATGTTCTTAAGAACAAATGGCACCAGATATGTGCAAATTTTGCCTAGGTGTATAGATTTAAGATAATCCCATTGAAATTAAATTTTCTGTTCTTCATTAATTACCATTGTCTGTTCTCTACTTTTATATGCTTACACTGACTGCCTGTTTTACCAATTACTAAAAGAGTTCCCTCCACAGATTTTTTTTCTCAAAAAAAAAAAAAAAGAGTGAACCTTCCAAAACGGACAAAAGGCATGAATAGGCTGTTCACAAGAGGAGCTATATCAAATAGAGATATGAAATAATGTTCAGGCTCATTGGTTATTAGAGAAATGCAAATGAAAACCAAAATGAAATACTACTATATACCCATAAAATTTGCAAGAATTACATATGATTCTATTATTTTCACAAACCTAGAGGATAAGCAGCATATCATTTTCTCATAGAGTCCAAATTGTATATTTCTCCAAGAACATAAACAAAATTTTAAGAAACTTGACTACTCATATACCAGGACACCCATACAAGAATCATGGTATTGTCTTTTTAAATTAATTTATTTATTTTACATTCTGAACACAGTTTCCCCTCCCTACTCTTCTCCCAGTCCCTCCCCCCACCTCCTGTCACACACACCCATTCCACTCCTCCTGTCTCCCTTCAGAAAGGGGAAGACTTCCCATGGATATCAACAAAGCATGGCATATCAAGTTGCAGTAAGACTAAACACCTCCCCTTGTATTTAGGCTGGGCAAGGCAATCCCAGTGTGAAGCATAGGTCCCCAAGAGTCAGCCAAAGCATTAGAGACAGTCCCTGCTCCCATTATTAGGAGTCTTATGAGTACACCAATCTACACAACTGTCATATATATGTAGAGGGCTTAGGTCAGTCCCATGCAGGCTCCCTGGTTGTTGGTTCAGACTCTGTGAGCTCCTATGAGCCAGGTTAGTTGATTCTATGGGGTTTCTTGTGATACCCTTGACCCCAATTAAACGTTTCCTTTATAAGAGTTGCCGTGGTCATGCTGTCTCTTCACAGCGATAGTAAAGCCTAACGAAGATACTCTCTGATGACATTTGGGGTAATCACTAATCTGATCACAGGAGAGGCCTTGTTCAGGCACCCTCTCCACTATTGCTAGGAGTCTTAGCTGTGGTCATCCTTGTGGATTCGTGGGAGTTTCCCTTGCATCAGGTTTCTACCTGATTCCAAATGCCCCCCCCAGTATCAAGACATCTCTTTCAGTACTCTTCCCCTCCACCCACCCCATAAGATGATTCCTCACGTTCCCATCCTTAACCCATCCCAGTCCACCCAGCAGATCTTTTCTATTTCCCCTTCCCTAGGAAATCCATGCACCACCTCTCTTTGGGTCCCTCCTTGTTACCTAGCCTCTCTGGATCTGTGGATTGTAGCATGATCATCCTTTATTTTACAGCTAATATCCACTTATGAGTGAGTACATACCATGTTTGTCTTTCTGGGTCTGAGTTACCTCCCTCAGGATGATGTTTTCTAATTCCATCCATTTGCCTGCAAATTTGATGATGTCATTGATTTTGACAGCTGAGTAATACTCCATTATTTAAATGTACCACATTTTCTTTATCCATACTTCAGGTGAGAGATATCTAGGTTGTTTCCAGGTTCTGGCAATTACTTGTTGCTATGAACATAGTTGAGCAAATGTCCTTGTGGTATGATTACATCATTGTTCTTGATAGACCCAGATTAAAAACAAGCCAAATCTCTATCAATAATAAATTAACTTATCAAAGTCAGATAGTTTTACACTGGAATACTATGTATCAGTGGAAATGAATGAATTAAAGCTACATGGGACACAAGGAACTGCACAAAACAAAGTTTGGATTTGCTATAAAATACCTTTGTTTGAAAGTGTATAACAAGTCTAGACATAGATACAACCATGTGTGTCTGAGTGTGTGTGTGTGTGCGTGCGTGCGTGTGTGTGTGTGTGTGTGTGTGTGTGTGTATTGCCAGCATGCATGTCTATGTAGGACATGTGTGCTTGATGCCCACAAAGGTGAGAAAGGGTGTCAGATACTCTGGAACCAGAGTTACGGACACTTGTGAGCCATCATGTAGATACTGGGAACTAAACACAGATCCTCTTAACTGCTGAGCCATTGCTTCAGCCCCCATGTACAAAACAAGGAAAACTAAATTGCTACATAGATCATAAACTAGATAAAAGTGATAAAGTGCTGACAATTAAAATTATTATAGTTGGTGCCGGAGAGATGGCTCAACAAAGGTGATTGCTGCTCTTGCAGAGGACCCAGGTTTGATTTCCAGTGTCTACATGAGGCAGCATACAACTGTCTGTCACTCCAGCTCCAGGGGATCTAACACCCTCTTCTGCACAAATGTGATGCACAAAAACTCATGTAGGCATACACAAATGCACATCACTCAGGGCTGAGAACCATCAGAGGAATGGTAGATGGATCCTTCCCATGTTCACAGGCTTCAGGGTCAAGTGATATACTAGGAAGTTAAAGATAAGGGGTGTTGGCTAGCTGGTAACTGTGACTCTGAGGGTCTCAGGAGTGTTTGTAACTGAAAAATATCAAAATAATTACCGAGGAAATATAACTGATAGTGTGCTCAGGGCTTGGGGATCTCCTCCCCACTGGAAATTGAGTCAAAACACGTGGGAGTCTCTGTGACCACCATGGCCAGCAGAGTAGTTTGATCCACCATGACTCAGTAGCCAAGGTTGGTTCAAATTTCCGGAGTCTGACCCCCAACTAGTTTATTTTGGGCATATTTAAGCATAGTACAATTTGGTGAAAAGTTTCCTAATGATAAATAACTTACTCCCATATGCACAACTTTACTACATAGAAACTCTTTGTAAAGTACATGTACCATCTTTCATAAAGATAGGTTCTATAGATTTACTGAGAAAAACAAGCTCATGGTAAGGGTCCGGGGGAGGTCCAGTGTGATCTCAGCCACACGGATAGTGCGAAGGTCACCAGGCTATTAACCACTTCTCTTCCCATCCTTCTGGGTAGAAAACAGGTTATACATCTCCCCCCTCGAAGAGACATTCCTGTGCGTTTAACATTCTTACTTCCTCTAGTGCTAATCTGTGAGCACATGAACCTCCATGCCTCTTACACAGACAGAAGTCGAGAAAGAAATAAAACACTTTATAATTGGATGAACATGAAAACACGACATACTAAAACCTCTGAGACACAATGAAGGCAGTTCTAAGAGGGAAATTCATAACACTAAGTAAGTGTCATTATAAGAAAAAAACTAGAGAAATCACATATTAGTAACTTAACAACACTCCTGAAAAGTCTAGACTAATGAGAAGAAATAATACCCAAAAAGAGCAGACAGAAAAAAATAATCAAATTTTGGGCTGAAATCAATGAAATAGAAACAAGCAAACATACAATACAAAGAAATCAATGAAAGGAATTGGTTCTTTGGGAAAAATCAATAGAATTGACAAATACGTAGTCAAATTAGCTAAAAGACACAGAGAAAATCCAAATTAATAAAATTAGAGATTAAAGGGAGATATTGCAACAGACACTTAAGAAATATAGCAAATCATAAGGACATACTTTATTACTCTGTACTCTATCAAACTGTAAAACCTAAAATAAATGCATAGATTTCTTCATAGATACGACCTATCAAAATTAAAACCAAGATCCAATAAGCAACCTAAACAGACCCATAGCCCCTAGTGAAATAAAGGGGTCAATAAAAGTCTTCCAAACAAAACAAGCCCGGATCAGATGGATTCAGCACAGAATTCTACCAGACCTTCAAAGAAGAATTAACATTCATACACCTCAAATTATTCTGCTAAATAGAAACTTAAGGAACATTTCCTAATTCTTTTTATGAAGGCACCATAGCACCAAAACCATACAAAGACCCAACAAAAAAAAAGAAAATTATAGATCAATATCTCTTATGAAGATAGATGCAAGAATTCTCCATAAAATAGTTACAAACCAAATTCAAGAAAACACTAAAAAGATGATCTACCATGATCTCCCAGAGAAGCAGGGATTGCTCAACATACATAAATCAATAAATATAATCTACCACATAAACAAACTGAAAGAAAAAACACATGATCATTTAATTAGTTACAGAAAAGAACTTTGACAAAATCTAACAACTCATCATGATAAAAGTCCTGGAGAAACTAGAGACACAAGAGACAAACCTCAACACAATAAAGGTAATTTACAGCAAGCCCACAGCCAACACCAACACAAATGCAGAGAAACTCAAAGCATTTCCACTAAACTCAGGAACAAGACAAGGTTGTCCACTCTCTCCATACCTATTCAATATAGTGCTTGAAGTCTTAGCTAGAACCATAAGACAACTGAAAGAGATCAACGGGGTACAAATTGGAAAGGAAGAAGTTAAAGTATCTTTATTTGAAGATGATATGATTGTATGTAAAAAAGATTCTAAAAACTCTAGAGAACTTTTACAGATGATTAAACACTTTCCCCAGAGTGTAAGAATATAAAATTAACATGCAGAAATCAGTAGCTTTCCTAGATGAAAACAATACAGTGAGAAAAAAAAATCAGAGAAACACCTTTCACAATAGCCTAAAAAAATAAAATATTTGGGGGGTAACTATAAACAACAAACAAAAGACATGTATAATAAAACTTTTTTGTTTTTATTAATTAATTTTTTCATTTATTTTACATCCCAACCACGGTTTCCTCTCCCTCCTCTCCTCCCATCCCCCCCAGTCTCCCCTTTGACCCCATCCACTCATCCTCTGTTTCTGTTCAGAAAAACTTTTAAGACATTAAAGAAAGAAATTGAAGAAGACACGAAAAGATGGAAAGATCTCCCGTGTACATGGATCTGTAGGATTAATGTAGTGAAAATGGTCATCCTACCAAAAGCAATCTACAGATTCAGTGCAATACCCACCAAACACAGACACACAAAAACAAACAACAAGACCTGCATTATCTAAAATAATCCGGCATAATAAAAGAACTGTAGGCGGTCTCACCATTCCATATTTCAAGTTGTACTACAGAACTGCAGAGCTATAGTAATAAAAGCAGTATGGCATTGACATAAAAACAAACATGCTGATCAATAGAATTGAACTGAAGATACGGACATAAGTCCATATGACTATGGAAAGTTGATTATTTTTTTAACAAAGAAACCAAAAATATACACTGTAGAAAAGACAGTATCTTCAAAAAGTGGTGTTGGTCAAACTGGATGGCTGCATGAAGAAAAGTGAAAATATATCCATATTGATCAGCTTGCAAAAAACTCAACTCCAAATGGCTCAAGAACCTCAATATAATACCAGATACATTGAACCTGACACAAGAGAAATTGGGGAATAGACTTGAACTCATTGGCATAGGAAAGGACTTTCTGAACAGAACACTATTACCACAGGTATTAAGATTCAACAATTAAAAATTGATATTCATGAAACTGAGAAGTTTCTACATGGCAGAGGACACTGTCATTCGAAGTGGTAGCCCACAGAATAGAAGAGATCTTTATCACTTATAGATCTGATAGAGAGTTAGCATCTTGAATATAATATTTATATTATATATATTAATATAACCAACAAAAATACCTGAACACCAAGAAAATAAATAACCCAATGGATCAGTGCCTCGCCCAACCCAAATCAGAGAAGCTTTTCTTGCACTAGATGTGAATTCACACAGAGACCCACAGCTGGACAATGTGAAAAGAGTGAGATACGCTCAGACCTAAATGGGATGACCCTATCAAACCTCTCCCCTCCAAACTCAGTAATCTATGTGGAAGAGGAGGCAGAAAGTTTGTAAGAGCCAGAGGTGACAAGAAAACAGTTTCTTCCAGACACAACAGGAGTGGTGTACATATGAACTCACAGAGACTGTGGCTGCACACATAAGACCTGCACAGGTTCAATCCAGATAGGTCCCATCACTAAAAGAGAGAAGTAGACATACACCTTCACCCCAACCCAGAAGTGATCTCCAATTGATATCAACTGACGAAGAGAGCATCAATTTTCTCCAATGGAGTCTCACTGAGTATATCGACCACACGTCAGGGCAGGTGCCGTGCTCAGGAGTGGTTGGCCAACACAAAACAAACTCAATGATATTTTTTTGTGTTTTGACATTTTTTTTGTCTTATTTGTCTTTCATTTATTTGTTTTGATTTTCATTTTTGTTTTTGTGAGAAGTTGTGTTTCTTGGGTTTGGGAGGTTATTTAAGAGAGAGAAAGAAAATAATGTTGGGTGGGAAAGGATGTGGGGAGGATATGAAAGAAATTGGGGGAAGGGAAAACGGGATCAAAATATATTGCATGAAATATTTTCAAAAAATGTATATATTGTAGTGGTTTGAATAAAACTGACCCCTATAGGGAATGGCATTATTAGAAGTGTGGCCTTGTTGGAAGAAGTTTTCCCTGGGAGTGGGCTTTGAGGTTTCAGAAGCTCAAGCCCGACCCAGTGTCGTTCTTTCTTCTGCTGCCTATTGATCTAGATGTAGAGTTCTCGACTCCTCTAGTACCATGTCTGCATGTGTGCCACCCTGCTTCCCACCATGACTAAACCTCTGAAACTGTAAGCCAACTCCAATAAAATGTTGTCCTTATTAAGGGTTGCCCTTGTTATGGTGTCTCTTCACAGTAATAGAAACCCTAAATAAGGCATATGCCTTCATATAACCAGATTGTAGTGATTTGATCAATAAGGATTTATATTTCTCACATCATGGGAATGGAGAAGTTGGCAGCCGGCCCAACCTGCAAGCAGCATCTCATGCTCCTTTTCCTTTCATCCCCAACATTCTTTGAGTATGTTTCCCTAGCCTGTGTTTGGTACCCACTGGACATTTAAAATCATTTCTCAATCAACAGTCCATGTCAGAAAAACAAGCACATTCCCAGAACTTCCTGGCTGATATCTGTTCATGCTTGAAATATGTCTTCTGACAAGATCTCCTAAGTAAATTGGGAGCATGGGGACCATGGGAGAGGGTTGAAGAGGAGGGGAGGGGAGAGAAATGGAGGGGAGCAGAAAAATGTTTAGCTCAATAAAATCAATAAAAATAATAGAAAAAGAAATATGTCTTCTGGTCTTAGCTGTAGAGGAATTTGTTTGGATGTTTTTTAGCTGGCATATTACCTCCTAAAACAAAAATCTATGTTGCCAAGCATGGTGATCATGCTTTTAATCCCAGCACTCGGGAGACAGAGGCAACTGAATCTCTGTGAGTTCAAGGCCAACCTGGTCTACAAAGCAAGGTCCAGGACAGCTAGGGCTGTTACCAAGAGAAACTGTATTGAAAAAATTATATTTCATATATGACAGAATAATATTTAGGCGAGTGTCTAACAGTGTTTGGCCTGTCACCCAGAGGTTAAGACAAGCCAGGATCTATTTCCTATTGTCGGTTGAATGTATCAAGACTTCTCATGTATGGGACGATGAAGAGGAAAATGAAGACAAGTAGAATATATTCATGTAATAGTGTATTTTATCCAAAGGGCTAGCTGGTTTTAGACATAAAATTAGCTCCTGTGTTCTTAGCATGCAGAATCATGCCATGATCCTGACCCACATGTGGTTATTCAAGATCTCTGGAAACCATATCACTCTACGTGGGTACTACTATCATTAGTCACATTATCTTTCACACCAACCACTAAAGGGAATGGCAAGACAGACAGATCTGGTGGTACACTGCCCTGCAAGAATATTTCCATAATGGCATCAAGTAGAGCTAATGTCTCTGAAAAACCACAATTATCTCTGAAAAAAGAATCTTAGCAAGTGGTAACCTTTATGGGGTCTGCCTTCTTAGAGTGTCAAGGATCACGGGAAGGATCTTTTGGTCCAACATATAAAGGCCACTGACTTTACCATGATGGTAGCAGATCAACTCAGTTCAGTGTTCTGGATTTCTTAATGTCACCATACAAGAAAATGATTTTATATCTGACTTATAAATATTAGACCAAGATGGCAAACTGACTCTAAGTGCCAGGGTCACCCTTCAAGACTCCAAAGTTTTTAAAATGACAGGAAAGCTATATACACACAGTTAGTTTCAAAACTAACATGTTATTGCTAGAAAGTAGTTCCTGTTAAGGAAAAGTGGATACTGAATAAAATTTGTAAAGAATAGAGATTTTAAAAATGAACTTATAAAGTTTTAATGAGTATATATAGTATATACATGGGTATGCATGTGTGTGTGTGCAGATATGCCCAAGTGTGGATGCCAGAAGTCGATGTCAAATGTCTTTTTCTATTGACCTCCACCTTATTTTTTGGTGATAGGGTCTCTTGCTGAACCTGGAGCTAACAAGTTCAACTGAGCAGGCTGACCAGTGAGCCCTAGAGATCCACCTGTCTCCACCACCAAGCACCGGGATTACAGATGTGCACTGCCACATTCTGACATTTATGTAGGGACACACAGAACTGAACTCAAGTATTCATACTTTGTGTAATAAGTGCTTTATCCACTGAGCCATCTCCCCAACCCTAGAAATGGACATTTTGATTGTTTACTTTTTTGTCTAATGATTCCTAGATACTCACAAAAAAATTTGGCAGAAGAAAAAACGCCTGTTTTAATAATCCCCATGTTCTAAGCACAAAGTACTTTTCAACTTAATAGGTTTTTTTTTAATCACAGAAAAGGCTAGAGATGTCCCAGAGGTTAAGAGCACTTGGTACTCTTTCAGAGGACTCAAGTTCAGTTCCTAGCATCCACGTGAGGTGTTTCATAACCATCTATAACTCCAGTTCCAGAGGGTCTGATACCCCTCTGGCCTCCATGAGTACCCACACACATATGACATACACTAATGTATACACATAAATAAAAATAAAATTCAATCAACAAATACATAAATAAATCACAGAAAACAGTGCTTTAGAGAGAAAGATAAATCAAAGCATTTTGTATTTGGAAAAGGGCCTTGGGTGGTTCTAAAAAGCCAAGGCCAAGTGTGGCCAATTTATAAGCCCTAAGGAAAGACAACGTTGCCTATGGAATGCCAGCAAGTTGCTTCCCCTTCGCACAATGAACAAATGCATAAGACTCCGTGGGACCAAACAATACTTAAGTTGTGACAAGCGCCAAGACTGTACTGGAAGCTTTGACAGAACCACCTGACTCTTTTCATATAGTTTCCAACCCTTGGACTTTCCAAGTCACAGCTGGTAATGCTAGATACAGCATTTCTCTCATAATTTTGAAGTTTATCTGCTAAAATCACCTTGTGAATTTTGTGCTAAATGAAAGGTTTGAATCTGATCCTAAGAAGTGAATCAGTGTCTAATAAAATTATTTAAAATAATCTAGTATATTCATTACCTGCCCATAATATTTGGCACAGTTACAACAAAACTCAATTAATGTGTGGGATTCTTTAGAAAAATCTGAAATGGCCTAGATTTAGAATTATCTGATTTCTTAATGAAGAACAAGAGAGCATTTAGTGGTTGAGAAACAATAGTTCCTTTGAATTATATATTCACTTAGTATTACTATATGGCAATTTTAGTGTATCTAATACTTTATTTCCCTTTTGTTTTGTTTTTGAGACAGTCTCATGTATCCCAGGCCAACCTTGAACTTGTTGTGTAATCAAGGATGATCACTCTGCCTCCACCTCCCAAGTGCTAAGATCATATATGCACACCATCATGCCTATGCATGTGGTCCTGGAATGGAACCCAGGGCTTCATACATGCTCAACAAACCCTCTTCCAACTAACATAATCCCTAATATTTTATCACAATGGGAAACTTGTTCATCTGAAGACAGGAAATTTTAATTCCAGATCCACTTACAGACATAGTGACTTTGAATAAACCATTAACTCCTTTGAACTTCAGTTTCCTTGTGGATATTACAAAAAGATTAGACTGAAATATTCACAATGGGTTTACTTTTTGCTACCTCCAAAATATTGCTGCTTAACTTTTGGCCAGGGTTCTTTTCTTTTTCTTAATTTTAATTCAAGTGTGTGTGTGTGTGTGTGTGTGTGTGTGTGTGTGTGTGTGTTACTTGCATGTATGTCTGTACATCACTTGCATGCCTGGTGCCATAGAGGCCAGAAGAGGGCATCAGATACACAAAGACTGTTGTGAGTCACTATATGGGTGCTGGGGACTTGAACCTGGGTCCTCTGGAAGAGCAGCCAGTGCTCTTAACCTGTGAGCTAGCTCTCTCTAGCTCCACCCCAGGTTTTTTTAAATCCCCATACCCCCTTCATCAATTCTAAATTCTCAGATACTCCTGCATTTACTTCTCTTTCTGTCCAGTGTTGCCCCCTGAGACAAATGCCTGTGGAAGCAGGCACCAGTGTCTGTTCCAAGAATGTAATGGAAACTCACTGTCTCGTTTCCACAGAGCCAGTCTGCTCATAGAAGGCGCCCCTTTTGCTTAAATTGGGAAAATGATGCTGAGTTTGAGCTACTGTGACCAGACCAGGACAGGGGACAGATCAAATTCTGCTGTTTCTTTTATTTAAATTTTATCATGCAATATATTTTAATCATTTTTGTTCTCTTTTCCAAACTCCTCCCACATCTACCACCGAAAAAAAAATCATAGCTGATCAAAATTCTGCTGTCTCTTGTATGCTACCAAAGCTTTCTCTGCATGGTACCACACAGATCCATCCTACATGCATTTAGACACAATGCCACAAACCCCACATATAGCACTCACAAGCCAAAATCTCTCCACAAACCAAGTTACTCTGAGCATTTCTCCTGGCTGGACCGACTCAGCTGTAGCTATTTAAAGCCACGAATCCAGTATGCATTCAGGCAAGTGTGTGTTGATGCTACAGGTTATGATCTAGTTTCTTTGAACATGATTAACGTGTTTCTTTCTTTAAACATACTTAAGTGAGAAATGTCTCCAGCATATAATCTAAACCTGTGTGTTTCATCTGCATCAAAACATTATCTC
Source organism: Ondatra zibethicus (assembly GCA_004026605.1). Taxonomy (NCBI): domain Eukaryota; kingdom Metazoa; phylum Chordata; class Mammalia; order Rodentia; family Cricetidae; genus Ondatra; species Ondatra zibethicus. The sequence continues at coordinate 23,234 of PVIU01017841.1, forward strand.
TCACCTGTCAACATCTTGGCCCAATATTGTCAATACCATGGTAGAAATCCTAAGTCTGAGAAAAAAAATCGGGCAAGGAAATTTTGTATCATCTCCCTTGGTGTTCCACCTCCCCACCCCCACCCTTGTGTCTAGACATTGCGGCAGGCTTTACAGTTACCACCCTTTTTTCCACATTTCATTAATAATCGTACAAGTCAAACAATAGCTAATCTGGCAATTATGTGCAATTTAAAACACTGGAACATGTTACCCTGCATTGCCTGCCAAATCACACTGAAATCTGGATTAATGGAGGCTTGTCCTCCCTTTCTTCCTGCGTTTTGGGAGCAAAATTTTAAAAAGTGACCAGATTTGTGTCAAAAGCAAATTAACGACAGCATGAATCCTGCCGCCTTGTGTTTTCACAGTTAACTGAAATCCAGAGTTTCGGGGTGGGAGAGAAAAATGGGGAGTGAGACAGAGTGTACCCACACCCTGAGTTCATTGCATCAGGCTGGAAAAATGAGTACCACACCCAGGCAGTTGGATTTCTGGGGTCACTTAATCATATGCTGTACACCTGTGCTCTGATTGCCGCACAGCTGCAAAGAAACCAAAGAACTCGCTTGCCTCCTTCCCAGGTGGAGCCACATCCAAATGTCCTAGATTAGCCAAAAGAACTGTTTGAAAACTGAAGTCAAGCCAGAGCAAGACTGGATCCTCAATATGCTACTCCAGACTCAGCTTCATGAGCACATCTCTCCTGTGTTTCTTCAACCTAGGCTCCAGCTGCCCACAGCCCTCAGAAGCTCAGTTTCCCATGAGCACAGTGTTTAATCTGTGCCCTGACTGGAAGGTGAGTTGGATTTATGAAGGTCCCTTGTAGTCTGCAAGAGCGCCTTTGGATTTCACGCAGTACCTAAAGATAGTACTGACTATCCGGACTATTTCATCCTGGGTTTCTTTGCTTCCCGTATTCCCAGAAGGTGTTACTAAGAGGTGAGAATGTGAATACTCACAGGGAGCAGAATAGTAATCATCTACAAATCACAGATTCCCATGGAAATCTGGAGAAGCAGCAGGCAGGAAGTTGATGGAAGGACTGATTTAGGTTTGTGAGCCAATCTTTTGGAAAGTTCTGTAAGCCGTCTATGCTGGGTGACCATGAAGACTAGTGTTGAAATACTTCAATTTCTTGTCATCATACTCTATTGAGATTTGGATCAGGAATCTAACATCAAACTGGTCTCCAATTATAGTAGATTACCTTCTTGCATCAGAGAATATTATGGTTCATTGTGGGTTCCTTGAGAGAGTTGGTCTACCTCACATCTAGAAACAAGGACTCAGTGTCTGGAAAGAAGTCCTGAGATGGTTTAATATTGCCATTTTATAAGCCTAAATCTACCCTGAAAGTTTCCAAAAAGATCTGCCTATCAATTCTCTATAAAACACATGCATAGAGAAAGCGGTGGGGTCGGCCTTGAGTCTCTGAAGCAATTACCAACATAGGAATCTACCTTAGTGTCTAGTTACACTCATTCACACCTGGCACAGACAATAAAGTAGGTTTGCCACTACCCACATCTTGTTCTTTCTCTTTTTACTTCCAGCTGAATATACTCATAGATCATCTGGGTGGCCTAGAAAATTCCAACCCTATGGTCTGGCTAGGCGAACTCTGGTACTGTTGGGAGCTGTGAACCCCCCAGATCCTGAATTTCTGGTAAACAACTTGTAATGCTTGCAGCTGCTCTGAGCAGGAGACCCTCAGGAGTTCCTGATGGCAGGGAAGTGGTTTCTGGTGGGTTTGGCTGGGGCGTGGCTATCAGTTAAGGATCTCTATATAAGCGGCTCTGGTACACAGTAAGGGGGCATTCCTGTTTCAAGGATTCTGGCATCAAGGATGACCCGTGTAAGTGAGTCTTTGTGTGTTTCAGTCTCCAGCCCCTTGCCCGGTTCACGAACTGTATGGTGGCGCATAGAGCGCAGACGGGCGTGGAGTGCCTCATGGTACTTTCTCACCGCTATCACCCCTCACTCGGACTCTGCAGTAACCTCTAATCTTGAACCTTCTACAATCCATTCTCTACTCTAAAATGCAAATCAGGTCATAGTTATGCTTACAACCCTTCACTGGCTTCCCATTATTAACACTGGGTTAGAGATGCACGCCTTTAATCCGGGCACTTGGGAGGCAGAGGCAGGTGGATCTCTGAGTTCCAGGACAGTCTGGTCTACAAAGCGAGTTACAGGAGAATCAGGGCCATTATACAGAGAAACCCTGTCTTGAAAACAAACAAAAAAAACACTATTTAAGACTTCATGTTTCTTTCTGTACTGTGTGTGTTACTTTAGAACCAGCCTATGCTTGCCCTGCCTAGCTCCACCATCTACAGAAGTCTCTTCCGTACTGCATCATGCTAGCCTTCATACCTGCTATTCCTGTGCCTGGAATGTTCTTTTCCTCCGATGCATAGGACCAACCCTCATCTTTCTCTCCCATTGGCACCTCCCTAATTACTGTAGGGCAGATTATATTCTTGTACAGCATCCCCAGTCACATTTCTTTGTCACTGCTTGGTTCATTATCTATCATCCGCACTGGACAGAAAGCTCTACAGATGTGGGGAATTTATCTGGTTTTCACTCCAGACACCTGAACACATGCTTACTGGCATGTTTATGAATTTTAGCTTAAAACCCCTATCTCTGTATCCTGAAGTATCTTAAAAGATAACAATAATACCTAATAATTCCACTTTAGGTCCTACAAAAAACATTCATTTTTGAGACATTACCCTGAGCGCTAATAATAAATCTTAACATAGCCCTCAGTTTGTTCAGTGATTACTGTCTGCATTAGAAAAGGCCTCACGACAGATAAATGATGAACCTTTGAACATGAAGGTCTCATAGTCTAGACAGATTCAACATCTCCAAAGTCTGTAGTGGAAATCTAGGCAGAAACAGAAGAAAGGTTATTGCAACAGTTCTCAACCTATTGGTCACATATCAGATATTTACATTACAACTCATAATGGTAGCAAAATTACAGATTTGAAGTAGCAATGAAAATAATTTTATGGCTGGGGCTCACTCCAACATGAAGAGCTGTATTAAAGGGTCACAGCATTAAGGTTGAGAATCACTGGGCGTGGAGAGGCTGAGGAAGACATTAGAGCAAGTCCCTTTTCTCTTCCTACAAGCTCCTATTTGTCCTTTGAGACTAACTCACCAAGGACTTCTTCCTTGTCTTCTTTTCTCCATTCCTTTCTGAGGCTCTCTTGGCCCTACACACAGGCAGGACCAATTCAACTCGGTCAAAATAGGATACTTCATTGATAATTCCATCAACTTCCTTGAATCTGTGGAAACTTTCACAAGTTAGACAAAGTAGGAATTTTGGGCCCCAAAGATGTCTGGTACATATGAACTAAAGAGTCTCCCAAAAGGGCTGGGGAGATGGCTCAGTGGTTAAGAGCACTGGCTCTTCCAGTAGGTCATGAGTTCAATTCCCAGCAACCACATGATGGCTCACAACCATCTGTAATGAGATCTGGCGCCCTCTTCTGGCATGTGGGCATATATGGAGGCAGAATGTTGTATACACAATAAATAAATAATTTTTTTTTAAAAAAAAAGAGTCTAAATTAATCCAAGAGATAAATTAATCCTAGACACAAAGAACTTGACCTAATAGGAACCTTCAGTTATCAGTCAGGAGAGCAATCCAAAAGCAAAATGATGGGATGCACTTCTGGGCACAGCGTGATGTCTATCCAAATTTCGTCCTCCTCTTCCTCTCTTTTTTCTTTCTCCCCCCTCCTTTTTTTTCTTTCTATTTTCTTTTCTCGTATTTTTTTTTATATTTTTCATTGTGCTGGTGCAATGAGATGGCTCAGCAGGTTACAGTCTTTGCAGAGCAAGTCAGACAACCTGGGTTCAATGGCCAGAACTAGCAGTAGAAGGAGAACACAAACTCCCAAAAGCTGTCCTCTGACCTACACACACACACTGACATGTGTGCACCTAGACACAAGCACAATAATAAAATTTAAAAATTAAATGTCAGCGTATATACTCATTATATATGGTAATATGTTATATAAAAACATAAGGATATTTTCATACAAACAAATAATATATGTTGGACATATTCTTCCTCATATCCCACTAACCTTCTTTTTCTTACTCCTCTCCTATTAGTACCCCTTGTTCACTTTCATGTCATATGCATGCATGATTTGGTGCATCTATATAAATTCCAAGAACAACAAATGAGAGAAAAATGTATAATTATGTTTCTGAGACTGGCTTGCTTCAGCTAATATAATTTTCTCCAGTTATATTTATCTTCTTGCAAATGATACGATTTCATTCTTTATAGCTGAAAAACATATTCCATTGTGTATACATTTGGTATAAATAGTAGCTACCTTATTTTTAAGTTCATAAAGAATCCCAGGAATAACCAAGAAGGATTCGCAAGGGCTGCATTATCCATTATGGTAGCTATTAGTGTGTATGTGTAGCTTTAACTTAATAAAAATCAACTAGCAGTAAAAATTCCATTCCTAACAATTACCAGCCACATTTTTCAGATGCTCAGACAAGACATGTGGCTAGCGTTTTCTGCACTAAATGTGTAGACACCCTTTTCAACATTTCAGAAAGGTCTGTCCAACAGCACTGAGTTAGAAGTTCCACCTCAGAAACAGGGAAACAAGGTAGTGTAATACATGCGCTTACAGGTTGTTTTTTTTTTCTTGGCCTTTGCCTATATCCACATAGAAATGATACCCGGGAAACCTTAAGAAATGATATATTATTTCCCACTACTTATTCCCCACCTATACAACTAGATTCTTGAAGATGGATGCTGCTACTGACTCTCTGACTACAAGGAAAAGAGAAAGTTCGAGGACTGAGAGCACAAGAAGCAGAGTAAATTTTGGCATAGGTTAGAACACTGCAAAAGACACCCCAGAACAGATATCTTAAAGGTATTTGTCTTTAACTCCAGTTATATGTTAAGAATAACATATGGAGTCTTAACAATATGTAGTTATCTGTGTCTTCCCAAGGATGGTGCCTGAGTACCTACTACATTTTTTTAAACTATATATGTGATTATGAAGCTTGATCAAAGTTGATTTTATTGCCAGGTGGTGGTAGTGGACACCTTTAATCCCAGCACTGTGGAGGCAGAGGCAGGTGGATCTCTGAGTTTGAGTCAGCCTGGTCTATAGGGTCAGTTCCAGGACAGCCAGGGCTACCCAGAGAAATACTGTCTAGAAAAAAACAAAAAAAGTTGGTTTTGTTGTTCTAACTCTGTGTGTGTGTGTGTGTGTGTGTGAGAGAGAGAGAGAGAGAGAGAGAGAGAGAGAGAGAGAGAGAGAGAGAGAGAGAGAGAAGAGACAGAGACAGACAGAAACAAAGAGCACATGCTTGAGAAAGGCTAAGATGGAATCTGGATCTAGAAATCCATTCAGCATGTAAACGTTAGTTGAAGCAAGAATGAATGAGTTCATTCACAGTGACTGAGGACTAAGAAAAGGACAAAACCTAAAATTGGAAAAAAGCAAACCAGTAAAGGGCCCTGAGAAACAAAGGCTCAGAGAACTAACAGTGAAGTGTGCTTTTAAATTCAAGCAACAATAACCTAGTTCACACAAGCTTAAGCAATCAGGAAACTATGACACACAACAAGACATTTGGTAGCAGGCATGGTGCATCCAGCATCCAACTTCACTTTACTGCAGCTTGTCTAGAATACTACTGGCTTCTTCCTTGGACTAGAGCAGTGGTTCTCAACCTAATGCTGCAACCCTTTAATACACTTCCTCATGTTGTAGTGAACCCCAAACATAAAAATATTTCACTGCTACTTTATAACCAATTTTCCTATTGTTATGAGTTGTAATGTAAATATCTGATATGCAGAATATCTGATACACAACCCCAATCTGTAGGTTGGGGCTGCAACCTACAGATTGAGAACCACTAGTTTAGAAGAGAACTGACTTTAGAGAATATTAAAGCAATCATTCATTGTCAAGAGGAATAGCACCATCGCTATTAATTTAGACTAATTATTCTTGCCTTTGACTGAGGGTTCAAGTGTTGATCATAGTAACAACGATTTTAAAAAGGAAACAGAAGCCAGGGATTGTTAGAGAAGCTGAAAGAGAAGTGAGCATGTATCCTTTGCACATAGTATAACTGGATTCTTTTTAATTAAACATGTTCGATGATGCTCAATGATTGATTAGCCTTATCCAGTGAGCCATGGTATGTATATACAGCTCAAAATTCTAGCTGGCCAGTCAATGGAAAGAAATCAGGAAACAGGCTCATAGGTAAAAGAGAAGAGAAAAAAATTTGGAAAGATGAACAGTAACGAGAAACAAAACCAGCATCTTTAAGATGGTATTAACAGCACACAAGACATCTCACTACCCTATTCAGCAAAGAAAAAAAAATAGAACATTAAAACAGATCATCCAGAGACCACACATGCCAAAGATCCAGACTTAGGAGCAACTGTAACTGTAATGGTAAATCTAAAGAACTCTGGTGTCTTGTGTTACTTGGCGTTGCCAAGGCAGCCCCATAGCTTTGAAAATTTTGGCAAAGCAATCCTTGGCCAACAGAGAAGCCATCTCTCAGAGGCCTCACTTAGCCATTACCCACAATGTTGATCAGTTCCTTGATGCTATTCTCAGAATAAATTTTCCAACAGATGCTAAGTTAATGAAAACACACTGAGGATTTTAAGAGAATTTCTTTCCCATCTGCTTCCACCTGTACTCAATTGAGAATACCAGATCATCGCCTAGGCAATATATGACAGAGGCCAAGGGCTACTCCACCCACATTTTATAAAGTGCTCACAGCTGTAAATAACAGGACTCCAGAATCTTGAGGCGTGATTTCATTCGCCAACATACATCTGAAGCTTAAAGAAGACCGATGTCTTGTAATGAATGTGGCTGAGCTCACCAGCACTCAGATGATCCAGCTGCATTTCCTTAGGGTTCCTCTGTACTTTCTCCCCTCCCTTCTCCATCTGGGAGTTTCATAAACTGTTTCCCATGGATTCAAGTGTAAGTGCTAGATACGAGGAAATTTGGTAAGAAGTGGGAAAGTCACGCCATCACTACAAACATCGTCAGTTACTTCCCTTTTTGTGTTATTGAGTGAAACGTTTCCTAATGAAGTGCTATAGCTTAGATCCCAAGTATTCCCCAAAGGCCCATATGTTGAAGACTATCTCCAAGCCTGTGGCACTGGGAGAGATGGTGGAGCTTTTAGGAGATGTGGCCTAGTGAAAGGATGTTAGGTTGCTGAAGATAGGCCCGTGAGGTATGCACTGGGACACTAACCCCTTCTTGGCATTTTTGTTGTTTTGCCTCCTGGCTGCCATAAGGTGACCAGTTTTGCCCTAGGGTATAGTTCTTTTCTTCAAAGACAAAAGGTCCAAGTGGCAATGGACTGAAATATTCAAAAAACGTGAACCCAAATGAATCATTTCTCCTGTTTATGTCAGGTATTTGTCATAGTGAAGGCCGGCTCACTAACACGTAAAATACACCTGGAGGTGGCGACTGAGAACTTCTTGTTAGCAGCTTCCCCTGGCCTTTAAAATACTGATCAAAGTCTTAGCATGCCTAATGAGGACTTCAGAATCCACTCACCCCTCCAACATCACCCCCCTCCTTTACCACCTCTCACACAGCACACTTCTCACGGCCCTCGGATTCCTTGGCCCAAGAGGTCCAGGTCCCTCTGTCTAGAATCCACTGCACTTTCCAACTACTTTTCACCTCGGTTGGTTTTTTTTTTTTTTTTGTCTTATATCCTACTTATTTGGAGGGGCGGTCAAGTGTGTGCTACAAGGCAAATATCAAATGGAGGGTAACCTATGGGGTTGGCTCTCTCTTCTACCATGTGGGTCCCAGGGAGCAAGAGCAGTCATGAGGCTTGATGACGAGCTCCTTTACCTGTTGAGCCATCTCATAGGCCCTCATCTAGTTGATTAAACCTCAATCACTCAGTTCAAATATCGCTTCACTGCTAAAGCTTTCCCTTCCTTTCTAGATTAGACCAGGATCCTCCATTACACCTTTTTCTATTGTCTGCATTTTTCTTGTACAGCGTCCACCCAGCTATGTTAATTCTGTAACTTATGTTATTCTGGAACACTCTAAGACTTAGAGGCCAAGTAATCTGAGTACAGCAAAATGCTTGCTTGGTTTACTCTCCTCAATGACTATCTCAGTCAGGGCCTGAACTCAGTGAGTGTTTTAGTAAGATTACTGCCTGAGGAGTTGCTATTACTCATCCCCACTTGAACTGAAGTGGGGGTAATTCTAAATCTTAACGTAACTAAATAGTTTTTTCTTTTGCTAATTAAATTCTGTGCTCTTTCTTCCCCTTTTATTCAAGAAATAGGCTGGCCTCGAACTCAGAGGTCCACCTGCCTCTGCCTCCCATGTTATGGGATTAAAGTCATGTGCCACCATGCTCAGTTTAAAACTTTTTATTAGCCGGGCGGTGGTGGCACACGCCTTTAATCCCAGCACTAGGGAGGCAGAAGCAGGCGGATCTCTGTGAGTTCGAGGCCAACCTGGTCTACAAGAGCTAGTTCCAGGACAGGCTTCAAAGCTACAGAAAAACCCTGTCTCGAAAAACCAAAAAAAAAACCAAAACATTTTATTAAGATATAATACACATACCACCCAACCGACCCATTTTAAGCACACAATTCATTGTTTTTTCAGTGTATGCACAGTTATTCATTCACCAGCACAATCAATTTTAGAATGTTTTCATTACTGCAAAAGAAATCCCATGTCCATTAATAGTCATTCCTCAATTTTCCCATCTTAAGCAGCCATCTGTATTGTCTAGTATTATGTCAATTTGACACTAAGCTAGAGTCACCAGAGAGGAGGGGATCTCAATTGAGAAAATGCCTCCATAATCAGTCTGTGGGCAATCCTGTATGGCATTTTCTTAAATTAGCAATTGATGAGAGAGGGCCCAGCCCCTTGTGGGTGGTGTCATCCCTGGGTTCTATGAGAAAGCAGACTGAGCAAGCCATGGGAAGCAAGCCAGTAAGCAGAACCCCTCCATGGCCTCCACATCAGTTCCAGGTTCCTACCCTGTTTGAGATCCTGCCCTGACTTCCTTTGGTGATGAACAGCAATGTGTAAGTGTAGGCTGAATGAATCTTTTCTTCCCCGGCTTGCCTCTGGTCATGGTGTTTCAGCGCAGCAATAGAAACCTTAACTAGGACATCCAGATTGTTTTAGTTATGTGGAGTTCCTTGAGTTCCTTGAATTTCCATGTGAACTTAAGGGTCAGTTTATCTATTTCTACAAACAAGCTGACTGCTATTTTGGTAGGAGAATCTGCAGCAATTTGGGAATCATTTCCATCTTTAAACAATCTTAATTCTTCTTGCCATGAGCATGGCATGGCTTTCCATTTCGTTAGGCCTTTTGAAGTTTCTTTCAGTAATATTTGATAATTTTCAGAGCATATATGTCTTATACTTCTTATGTTAATTCATTCATTATAAATATATTATTATTTTCAATGTTATTATCAATGGAATTCTTTACTTAATTTCATTATTGTATTGTTCATTCCTGTGTAAAGGAATAAAATTGGCTTTTGTGCATTAATCTTGTACCATATAATCACACTGTTCAGACATCTTATAAAAGTTGTCACAGTTTGGAACCTGACGTGTCAGTTCTATTTCATCCAATTAATCATTATACAGTCATTCAACGTTCCTCTTTACATAAAGGCCTTACGTTATTGTATTTATTTGTTTGTTTGTTTGTTTGTTTTTACAGTGTTATCGATGGAACCTGTGACCTCAACCCAGCTAGGTTAGTGTTGTACTACTACACTACATGACTAGCCACATAAGCTGATGTATTTAAAGAGCAATTAGACTGAATCTAAAATACACAGACCATCCTTTAGGTCAGTAAGAATGCTGAAACATTATTCGGTTCTCTTTGGGCTAGATATGGCTGTAGAGACAATTTAAAGCAGCTATTAACTGTTGCCCCTTTTGTGGTTGTTTTGGTTTTTGTGGTTTTGGTTGGTTTTTTTTTTTTTTTTTGCCAAGATTCTTGATTGAAATTCAATTTCTTACTAGCTTTGTAGCTTTTTCCTAGGATGGAGGAGTGTCCCTTAGATCCACAGCAATTATAAATCTCAGTAAATGTAAGGTTAAACTATACTTTAAATCTTGTGTTCACATTGCAGTTTTGCCAGTTGACCCAATAACATCCTTTAAAGTATTTTCCCCGTAACAGAGGGTCTTCTGGATGCTCACATTTGGTATTAAGTTGTTATGCTCTTTAATCCCTTTAATATATATCATCTCCTCCATATTTGTCCCTTATGACATTGATATTTTAAAAGAATGCTTCCTGTTACTTTTGAATAGAACGTTCCTTAGCTCCCACTTATATATTCCCGTATTCCCAACTAGAATACTATGTGTCATGTCCTTCTCCAGGTTCCATAAACATCTGACTCTCATTAAAGGTGATTCTGATCCCCTAGTTGAGATGTTACCCAATTGCATTTAGTTATTAATATTCTAATTTTTTTCACTTATTTTTTTTCTTTTAACTATATAACCTCAAGCTTTTGCTTTGTCATTAATTTGATAATATACTTTTGGTCCATTCCATTTGTAGTGACTTTATCCAACCTCCAGCAGTGTTATGCTGATTCTTAACTTGTTTTCTTGACTCTGATATATCATCTTTTAGGCACATGTATTATCTTTTTCCTTGTCTTTTACTTAGCTTTTATTTTTTAAAAAATTTTATATATATTTTGATCATATTCCTTCCCCTCCCAACTCCTTCAAAAATACCCCCTCCCTAACTAACTAAAGAATATCTAACTTCATATTCTTTCTCTCTTGAAAAAGAAAAAAAAAACAAAAAAATCACACATAAAAACTAAAAAAGGACAATAAAAAAAGCATGGAATCCATTTCATAGTAGACAACTGTCCCTGATCATAAGGCCTGCTGTAGGGTGCAGTTGCTATACTCAGTGACACTCCATTTAAGAAAACTGATATTCCCTCTCCTAGCAGCTATCTTTCTCTGCTACTTTAACTGTAACATCAAACGTTTTCTCTGTCGTTAACCCTTCTTATTTAGTTGTCATTGTTGTTGTTTGTTTTGTACATTCTATCGATAAGCTCTTGATCCTCTTCTAAGTTACCTAGCTTTCTCTTAGAGCTCCAAGTTGAGGTCTGATCAGATATTCTACATGCTTTTCTTTACCCTGATGATAAATCCGTAGGAGTAGAACTAGAATTGGGGTTGCATGCTCCCCTTTTGTGGCATGGGACTCTCTTTACAAAACTGCTTCCATGTTTTACAGTAGGAGTCCAGTTCCCACACCTATGGACATAGTCTACTCCAAGAGTATTGGAGTTTATACCACCAATTTTGTATGAATCCATAAGTGAGACACACTCAGAATTTTCTCTATTTTATATCTATAATGAAGTACTTGGACCTTTTCATTGGTGCTTCCTAAGGGTGTTTTAATTTCTCAGCCGTTCACATCGCTCTCAATTTGGAGTTACTGCCAAGAGTTTTCCCTTTGTTATCTAACTTTTTTTTTCATCCAATATGACTTCAGGTGACCATGGGTGAAGGAGAAGAGTGTAAGATGTGAGCAGTAATGTGGTGGAAAATGGAGACACCTGGCTCCCAGAATTTTAAGTCCCTTTGAAGCGGTGGTTCAGATGGTAGTTGAGAATGTGTATAGTTCTTTCAAGCAACACAAGTTCAATTCCCAGCACCCATAGGGTGGCTCACAATGGTCCATAACTCTAGTTTAGGGGTATTCAATGCCCTGAGATGGCATTGACCTCCACAGACACCAAGGACACATGTAGTACACAGACACACATGTAAATGAAACAGAATTGTACACATAAAATGAAAGATAGAAATCACATATACTTGATATGTGTGTGTACCACTAATGTATAAAGCGTGCTAGGAAGTACTCCCATTATATCCAAGTTCAAGCTGCCAATGTGATATGCTACTAAATGTGGAGTTGGCACCTCTCTCATTATGTAGTGTCATTATGTGGCATTTCCACCATATGCTTATAGTGGGTGTAAAGAGCCTCAAGAGTATAGATAATATCAAAATGAGGTTAAAAATTTGAAAATAGGTTTCTGAGAATTCACTACCTTTGTTTTAGATGTAATTTATTTCTATTAATCACTGTGCATATTAACTGGTCTGGAAGATCCCTGACGATTAGACTAATGATTTCTTTTGTTTTACTACTTTTTAAAGGCAGACACTCACCATACAGACTAGGCTGACCTGGAGTAAGAGCCCAGGCCATCCATTTCTTCCTGAAGCCACCACTATTTTTCTTTTTATTAAATTTACTTATTTGTGTGGAGTAGGGTCTATGCATGCCTCAATGTGCTCGTAGAGTTCGGAGCATGACATGCAGCAGTTCTGTCCTTCTACCTTGTGGCTTCTGAGGATCAAACTTGGGTCATCGGGACAAATGCATTTATCCACTGACCCATCTCATCAACCCTCATTTTGTATATTTTAGCACAGGGCCATACTTCATTTCTATGGTTTTCTATTGATAATCTCCTAGTTATTCTTTTAAATTTCCCTTTTGTATCTCCTGAGTAAATTGGAAGCATGGGGGACCATGGGAGAGGGGAGGAGAGGAGAGGAAGGGAGGGGAGCAGAGAAAAGTATATAGCTCAATAAAAACAATTTTTAAAAATTCCCTTTTGTTTGTATTAATGGAAAGAAGCTCTATATTTAACTTTAACTTCACTCTTCCATTTCTTTTTTAAATTAAATTACTTTGAGAATTTCACACATGAGTATTATCGCCATCCCTCCTTCCCTTACCTCCTCTCATGTCTTCCCAATTCCCTCTCAAATTATTGATCTGTTTTTATTTTCATGTTTTTTATTTATTTTTTAAAACAATCTTTTTTCATTTTACATACCAATCCCAGTTCCCACTCCCTCCCCACCTCCCACTCCCCCAACTTCCCCCATCCATTCCTCAGAGAAGGTGGCCTCTATTTTTAAATTGTTATTATTATACACACAAAAAAAACCCTGCTGAGTTCATTTAGCATTGTTCATATGTACATGTGTTTAGGGTTGACCCCTTGGGATTAGATGACACATCAGGGGACTCATCTCTGAAGAAGAGTGACTTTCCTCTCAAAAACCACATAGCCCTTTTCCAGAGCTGGGACCTTGTGACATTTCCCCCATCTGCACTGGCACTTCAACTCTGGTGGTCGTTATGCAGGTCTTGTTTATACTGCTACTATATTGTTGATTTTTTGTGGGTGCAGCTCCCACGTCAGACTGTGGTGATATTTTGTATGTGATCTAACAAATAAAACTTACCTGAAGATCAGAGTGCAGAGCTAGCCACTAGTTAGCCATAGAGGCCTGGCAGTGGTGGCTCACACCTTTAATCCCAGCACTTGGGAGTCAAACACCTTTAATCCCAGCACTAAGGAGATAGAGAAAGGAAGAAATATGACTGGATGGAGAGAGAAATGTAAGGGGGAGAAGACTCACCACATTCAGTCTGAGCATTCAGTCTGAGGAGTCCTGGGAACAGGATCTTGCCCACTTTGGTCTGAGGATTCAGTGGAAGAAAAAGGTCTCTCTAGCCGGGCTGTGGTGGCGCACGCCTTTAATCCCAGCACTTGGGAGGCAGAGGCAGGCGGATCTCTGTGAGTTCAAGGCCAGCCTGGTCTACAAAGTGAGTTCCAGGACAGGCTCCAAAACTACAGAGAAACCCTGTCTCAAAAAAAAAAAAGTCTCTCTAGTGGCTGGCTGCTCTGCTTCTCTAATCTCTCAGCATTTACCCCCATATCTGCCTCCAGGCTTTTCTTATTAAGCCCAATTAGAATTTGCTTTACATCAGACAAAGAAGCCAATGTGTCACAGCAAGCATCTTGATCCCCTGGCTCTTTCAGTCTTTCTGCCCCTCTTCCTCGAAGTCCCCTAAGCCTTAGGTGTATCAATTGGGGTGAAGGAGCTCTAGCGAAGGTGACAGTGAGACATGGGTGATTTGAAGATGGAATGGGAAAGACAGGGTGGGAAACTTTAACTGAGGAAAGGAGAGGGTAATACTGAGGAAGGGAAGAGGGATTAAAAATATGAAGGCTAATTGGAAAAGTCACAGAAAAACACTATTTTTGTATTTTATATAAAATTGACAAGAAAGCTCAATGCTTAAGAGCACTTGTTGCTCTTCCAGAAGATCTGTTTGGTTCCCAGCACACACATAACACCTCACAACCATCTGCAACTCCAGTCCCAGGGGATCAGCCTCTTGGATATTACTTTGAAAGAAATTTACAGAGGGCTTAGGAGTAGGGTGCTTGCCGGAGATGAGGCCCTCGGTTCAATCTCCAGCACCAGTAAATAAATGCTTGGGGGCTGGGACGAAGGCTCAGTTGGTGAAGTACTTGTCACACAAGCATAAGTAATCATGTTCAGATCCCCGGCACCTATGAAAAAGCCCGGCAGGTCAGCATGTGTCTGGAATCCCAGTGCCGGAGAGACAGAGGATAGACAGATCCATAGAGCTCATTAGCCAGACAGGCTGGCTGAATAAGTTCTGATTTCAGTGAGAAACTCGATTTCAAGAAATGTAATGAAGAGCAATTGAGAAAAACACCTAACTTGACCTCTGACCTCCATATGTGTGTGTACACATGAACAAACACATGCACACACCCACATGCATACATTCAAATACCCCACATACACACATATGTGTGCACAAATGAATAAGTGAATAAATAAAAACTTGGGAAAGTGAGATTTGGTGAAATTTACCTCAGTGTGTCCAAGAGTGCATGAGCTGCTCCCATTACAGCATTTATTTCATACATAGCTATATGCATAGTTTTCTGGGAAGATTCTATTTGGGAAAGTTGTTTTTAAAAGATTACTTACTAAATGATTCATGGCTGAACCAAATCATACATTCTAGTCAATATTTCCAATAATGTAATTGTTCAAAGCCCTGTCTGGACTTTAAAAGTCACCTGGGGAGCTTTTAAAACCTCCAATGCCAGGACCCCACTCCAAAAACTGCTGATGGAATTGCCCAGGGTGGGGCTGGACCATTAGGAACTTTGAAAGACTCCCAGGTGATTCTAATTGGCAGCCAAGGTTGCGAATCCCTGTCATAATGTAACAGTCGAACATTTTATTGATACTCTGGAGAGTCAGCTAAAGCAAATACATTAGCCGCCTAGGATAGAGGGAATAGGAAAATCTGCAAAGGTCCTTGAAGATGTCTGAAGGAAAACAAGGTCATAACCGCCATATCACTAAGGAGGTCTTTTTGTTTGCTGAACCTCTGAATGTTTTTCAATGAACAATAACAACAAAAACCCTGTGTGATGACTATGGAGCAGCAGGTTATTAAATGTGATTGTAGCTTGAAGCTGAGCACTTAGGCAGGGCATGTGGACGCCAACACGTCCAGATACTCGTCAGGAAGAGTGAGTCTTCGATGATAGAATCCCACAGGTGTGCTTCAGTTAACACTGCAGTTCACATATGTCCTTTCTGAGCTGTTTCTCAGAAGCACAAAATAAGAAAGATTGTGAGGGGGAGGTCTTACAATATTTAAACAAATAAACTTTCCTCCAGGGCTTGACTACAAAAGAGCTCCCAGACTCATTAAGGGTTATGATCACGTACTCACTCAAGCAGGATCCCGGAAGATCTCTTCTATTTTTAAATTAGATTTAATTATTAACCATTTAAAATAAGATAAGCATATTAATCAGGACTCCTTGACTTGTAAACAAGTCCAATTAAAGTGAAGAGGAAAGGGAATTTATTTGGTCAGATTAACTGAAAAGTTCATGGCAAGGCTGAGTCTAGACGGCGACTTGGCTGGAGATGTAGGTTAGTGGAAGACTCCCCCTTAAAAAGTGCAAGGCCCTGGGTTCGGTGCCCAGTATTATATACAAATAAAAAGGCCTTGTATTTTCTGTCTAACCTCTGTTTTCCCTGGAAGTCAACTCCATTTCTAGACCAATTATATCTCAAGATGGCTGAAAGTAGTGTTAGGTTTTCACACAACTGTGTTACCTTAGTCAAACATTAAGCCATTTCCAGATCTTCAACAAAACTCATAGACTTGAGTTATATTGGCCTAGATTGGCAGGGCCTTGGACAAGTGTTTATCCCGAAGCAACCCCAACAGCCACTGGAATGCCATACTCTTTATAGTCACACTTGTGTCACATGCCCACCCTTGAAATAGGATTAGTGTGAACTGCACCTCCATGACTGAGGCCGGTCAAGATGACAGGTACCCCCCAAAAGAGGCTACCATCACAATATTTGTGAGCAGATGGCAAACAAAGAAAAACAGAGTTTCACTGAAATTTAGAAAGAAATATGTCAGACTTCCCTGTCACTCTTCTAACGTTCCATTTAGCTGTAAGATGACAACTTTTTAATATTTTAGAAAGTATTCTTCCAAACATCCTACTTCCTATTAGTATTGTGAATAAGCATAACTTCTGATATGCAAATAGCAAATGCTGAAGGATATGGCCATCAGTAAAGTGTGCTACATTATGTTTTTTATTTGCCTAAACTAGAGCTATAATTTAGTTTGCATGAAAAATGGAAGTTTTTTTTTATTTTTCTCTGCTCCCCTCCCTGCCACTCCCCTCCCTCCCTCCACCCTCCCCCAAAGTCCCCATGCTCCCAAATTATTCAGGAGATCTTGTCTTTTTATACTTTCTACTTCCCACGTAGATTATACCTATGTAGGTCTCTCTTAGTGTCCGAATTGTTGTCTCAATTCTCTGGGATTGTGGTTTGTAAGATGGTTTTCTTTGCCTTATGTCTAAAAACCACCTATGAGTGAGTACATGTGCTAATTGTCTTTCTGTGTGTAGGTTACCTCACTCAAAATAATGCTTTCTAGTTCCATCCATTTTCCTGCAAAATTTAGGCTGTCGTTATTTTTTTCTGCTATGTAGTACTCCATTGTGTAAATGTACCACTTTTTTTATCCATTCTTCGATCAAGGGGCATTTTGGTTGTTTCCAGTTTCTGGCTATGACAAATAAAGCTGCTATGAACATAGTTGAGCACATGTCCTTGTGGCACAATTGAGCATCTTTTGGGTATATACCCAAAAGTGCTATTACTGGGTCTTGAGAAAGGTTGTTTCCTAATTTTCTGAGAAATTGCCACACTGACATCCATAGGGGTTGTACCAGCTTGCATTCCCACCAGCAATGCAAAAGTGTTCCCTTTTCTCCACAGCCTCTCCAGCATAAGTTGTCATCAGTGTTTTTGATCTTGGCCATTCTTACAGGTGTAAGATGGAATCTCAGAGTTGTTTTGATTTGCATTTCTCTGATGACTAAGGATGTTGAACATTTCCT
>PVIU01017842.1:0-40728 GCA_004026605.1 Ondatra zibethicus
TTTATGTTCCCAAGGACAAGAGTTCCCCTTCTAAGGACGTGTTATGTCTAACACCTGCTCATCACTGATGTGACTAAAAGAAGCCTTCATACTATGCCAAGTAATGATACGTGACCTTCTGGTTGTTCTTTATACTATATAATGACAACATGAATTCAGTAAAGTTGCAGCAGATTCAAACCACTCCCTTGTGCGCTGTCTGTCTGTCATTCGCCTAACTTGTGCCTTCCTGGTACCAAGACCCTGATTTTCCCACGGTCTGAGGGGCTCCGCTGAGCCAGTCCATGGCACCTACCCAAGGAAATTCTGCTACCAAAAAGCCATGATTAACTCTGTTCTGTTGTGTCTAGGGTTCCTTTTTAAGCTTTCTCAGGTTTTACATGGATACAGTTAGCCATGTTGGTGCACAAATAGTTGGGGGAGGCTACTTGTTGGTTCCCGATTGCCTAGACTTGAAATAATCACACAGAAACTATATTATCTGCAGTACTATTTGGCCAATAGTTTAAGCATATTTCTGGCTTATTCTTATATCTTAATTTAACCCATTTCTATTAATCTCTGTATCACCATATGGCTGTGGCTTACTGGGTAAGGTTCCTTCATGTCTGTCTCTGGCAGGACTACATGGTGTCTTTCTAATTCCACCTTCTTTCTCCCAGCATTCAGTTTAGTTTTCTCCAACCTGCTCTACTCTGTCCTATCACAGGCCAAGGCAGCTTCTATATTCATTAACCAATAAAAATGACACATATACAGAAGGACTTCCCACATCATATGGGTATTTGCATATGAGTACAGATACTACAGAGGGCTGAATAATGTACTGAATCTCTTGGAACTAGGGTTTACAAATGGTTGTGAGCCACACAATATGGGTGCTGGGAACTGAACACAGATCCCATAGAAGATAGACCCTGCAATTCTGTTGTTATGAACAAATGATACAAATAACCATATCTTTGTTGTGTGACTTTTTTTCTAGGACAGACATCTGAAAAAAACATCTCTTCATCCCAGACAAAGAGCCTGTAGATAAAAGAAATGATTCAGTCCAAATCCAACTTAGTAAACAGATGTGTTATTGGATGGAGATTTACCTTTGATGTTCTCCAAGAAAATAGTTGAACTGAAAACTCAAGATTCATTCTGCTGTGATAGTTTTGATGAAGAAAGAGTAGAACAAGACTATATACTCTCCATTATATAGAAATATTAGGAAATTAAGAATGTCTATGGGTCCAGGTGTGAATCTGGGACCTCTGAGGGAATAAGCAGGAACAGAGAACTCTGCAGGCCTGGGTGTGAATCTGAAACCTCCCAGGGAGTAGGCTTGAGGCAGGATTTCTGTGGTTTGGTTGCAAGTCTGGGACCTCTGAAGGAGTAGACTGGAGCCAGAGACCTCTGCAGGACTAGACCCAAGCCAGGGATCTCTGTAGGAGTGGACCTATGCTAGGGACATCTACAGAAACAGGTTTTCACTGGAGAAGACTTGAGGTAGTGAACTCCACAGAAGCAGGTACAAGGGAGCAACAGCGGAGGGAATAGACTGGAGCCAGAGACCTCTCTTGGTCCGGGCAAGAGTCTGGAACCTCCAAGGAGTAGGCCTGTGCCAGAAACCTTTGCAGGACCGGGCCCAAGCCATAGACCTCTGTGGGAGTAGGCCCAGGCCAGGGACATCATTGGAAACAGGACTTACACAGTGACCTCTTCCAGCAGAAGAGGCCTGAGGTAGTGAACTCAAAAGGAGCAGGTACAAGGGAGTGACTGCCAAGGGAGCAGGCCCAAGATAGAGAACTTTGCAGGAGCAGGAGCAGACACAAGGGAGCCACCACTGAGGGAGTAGGCCCAAACCAGAAACTTCTGCTGGACTGGGTGTGAATTAGTAACGTCTGAGGAATCAAGCCTGAGCCAGTTATACCTCCTAGAACAGACCCGATCCAGCGACCTCTGCAGAAGCAGGCTTGAGCCAGTGACCTCTGCAAGAACAGGCCCAAGGCAGCAACCTCAGCAGAAAGAGCCCCAATTAAGTAATTAAGTAATATCCCTAGGAGCCCCAATTAAGTAATTAAGTAATATCCCTAGGAGAAGGCCAGAACAACCCCTGGTATTATAGAGTGAAACCTGGAAGTGGTTCACTCTATAATAACATGGAATATGGAATGACTAACAGGGTGACTAGAACCATGGCCCTCACTGTACCACGAGGAGCAACCATCTGAGTCTTGGATTCACTGTCACCTGGAAGACTGATCACCAGAGTCAAGACAGCCCCAACTACACGAATCAGAGGAAAAGATGAGTAGACAAGGTGAAAACACATGCAGTTGCTTTTATGGTTAATGAATAAAGAAACTGCCTTGGCCTGTTAATAGAGCACAACTTAGATAGCCAGGGAAGACAAAACAGAATGAATGCTGGGAGGAAGAAGGGCTGAGTCAGGAGATGCCATGGATCCACCACCAGAGATAGACATGCTTGAACTTTATTGGTAAGCCACAACCTCGTGGTGATACACAGATTAATAAAAATGTGTTAAATTAAGATATAAGAGTTAGCCAATAATAAGTTAGAGCTAATGGGCCAAGCAGTGATTTAATTAATACAATTTCTGTGTTGTTATTTTGGTTCTGGGTGGCTGGGACAAACAAGTGGGGCCTCCTCCTACAGATATCAACATATAGAAGAATAAAAATAGATACATATCTATCGCCATGCACAAAACTCAAGTCTAAATGGATCAAAGACCTCAACATAAAGCCAACCACACTGAACCTTGTGAAAGAAAGTGGGAAGTACACTTGAACACATTGGTACAGGAGACCACTTCCTAAATATAACACCAGTAGCACAGACACTGAAACAATTAATAAATAGGACCTCCTGAAATTGAAAAGCTTCTGTAAAGCAAAGGATATGTTCACGACAAAACAACAGCCTACAGAATGAGAAAAGATCTTCCCACATCAGGCAGAGGGCTGATCTCCAAAATATACAAAGAACTCAAGAAATTGGTCATCAAAAGAAGAAATAAACCAATAAAAAAAAATGGAGTCCTGACCTAAAGAAAGAACTCTCAACAGAGGAATCTAAAACAGTTAAAAGAATCTTAAGGAAATGCTCAACATCCTTAGTCATCAGAGAAATGCAAATCAAAGCAACTCTGAGATTCCGTCTTACACATACACCTATAAGAATGGCCAGGATCAAGAACTGATGGCAATTTACCCTGGAGAGGATGTGGGGTAAAGGGAACACTCCTGCATTGCTGGTGGGAATGAACAGTGGTACAGCTGCTTAGGATATCAGTATGGCGATTTCTCAGAAAATTAACAAACAACCTTCCTCAAGACCCAGCAGTACCACTTTTGGGTATATACGCAAAAGATGCTCAATCATAGCACAAGGACATATGCTCAACTATGTTCATAGCAGCATTGTTTGTCATAGCCAGAACCAGGAAACAACCTAAATGCTCCTCGACTGACGAACGGATAAGGAAAATGTGGTACATTTACACAATGGAGTATTACACTGCAGAAAAAAATAATGATATCTTGAAATTTGCAGGCAAGTGGATAGATCTAGAAAACATTATGTTGAGTGAGGTAACCCAGACCCAGAAAGACAAATATCATATGTACTCACCCATAAGTGGATTTTAGACATAAAGCAATGAAAACCAGCCTACAATTCATAATCCCAGAGAACCTAGACAACAATGAATACACTAAGAGAGACATACATGGATCTAATGTACATAGGAAGTAGAAAATGACAAGATCTCCTGAGTAAATTGGGAGCATAGGGACCATGGGAGAAGGTTGAATAGGACAGGAAAGGCAGGGAGGGAAGCAGAGAAAATGTATAGTTCAATAAAATCAATAAAAAATAATTTAAAAAGAAATATTAGGAAATAGTGTTCAAGGTGGAATTTGACAAGGGATTGATTAAAGGAAGCATGCAAAAGTCAGTATTGTCTTTATGTAGTTAGCACACCAAGTGGTCGGCTCTTCAAAAGTATCTTTCCTTTATCCAATGGCCAAACCTAATCAACTAATGGGTTTTTTGTTTGTTTGTTTGTTTCTTTTCAGAAGCAAGACAATGTTCTTTAATATCTTCGTCACTATCTCCTCTCACCAGTGCTTCATGTGCCATACATTTCTTAGGCATTAAAAAAGTAATAAAACTTTCAAATATTTGCACTGTGCCATTGTAACTATGTGATTGAGGTAAGGAGTCCCTAATGGTGCTCCTTAGAGACAATGTGCAGAGAGGTTGTTTGCTATGCTCAAGTCTCAGGGAGAAGACTTTCATAGGACAGAACAACATGTGGTGTTATGCAACAACTGCAAAGTTTTACACACAAGTACACACACACATACACACACACACATTCTCTGTTCATCACATACAAGACTCATTAAGGAAAATAATATATTATATGATGAGATTAACTTTTGATATTAAAATTCAGTCAAAACATCGAAGAAAAAATCTCATGAATATACTTAAGAAAAGAAAATTAGGCCAGGCGGTGGTGGCGCATGCCTTTAATCCCAGCACTTGGGAGACAGAGGCAGGCAGATCTCTATGAGTTTGAGGCCAGGTCTACAAGTGATATTTCCAGTACAGGCACCAAAGCTACAGAGAAACCTTGTTTTGAAAAAAATCAAAAAGAAAGAAAGAGAGAGAGAGAAAGAAAGGAAATTGTGAATCCACATTATAAATAATGTGAACTGAAAATGTTCATGATATTTATATGGGTGGACATTATGTATAAACAGTTAATACTTATAGAAATGCCCTTATTTTCTCCTTAAGAAACACACCAGTTAAGAATTTTGACATTTTCTCTCTTAGTTTTTTAAAAATTCCTTTACTATATTGTTGCCTAGTCCCCAAATCATTCTCACATATTCCAAATAAAGTTATAACCAATCAACTGCACTCTGTTTTATGTGCTCCAACCCTAGTCTTTATTGTGACAAAGAGACAAAACACTAATAAAACAAAATTAGAGTACCATTTCTGGATTCTCAGGTTAGAACACTCAAAATGGAAGAGATTCTGTCGATGTTGCTTACATTGCCCATGCTGCCCTTGCATGGTCTCTGGATAGATGTATTTTTCAGTGTGCAAAGAGAAGGAAACCACTTGCAATACGCACAACAACAGAAGCCAAGTCTCCGATTTTTCTAAAACACTATAGCATGCATACTTAAGTTTACAAATTTCTGCAAAACCCTTAGATTCCATTTGTTTTTCACTTCTACTGCTCAGGTTCCTATATGGTTCCTTGTCTTGTTAATTAGAATCAGAGACCAAATTTTTCCCATGGCCTTGCTGATATCTCATCCTTGTCTTCATAACATTGTAATTCTGAGCTATGGTTTTATTTTCTATGTTGCTTGTTTATTGCTTATGTTACTACATTTCCTATTTAAATGAATTCTGAAACTGATTCTCATAGTCTGATTAATTTGGAAAGAACAGAGGTTTGTTTAGCTCATGGTCTGAAAGGCCAGCACCTTGACATCAATAGGTTTGGTATCTGGTTAGAGCCTTTTTATTACATCATATCATGTAGATGATTTGACATGGCAAGATTCAGCAAGCCTCCTACTTTAAGCCTTTTTATTAAGGCACAAATTCATCACTGGGTTTCACTTTTTCATTTCATGGAGTTATCATCACTACCCAACAACGATCATTCCTCACAATACCATTGATATATGCTTTCACTATGAAATTTAGAGGGAAAAAGAAACTGGCCGTAAGGCAACCTGTATAATACTTGCTTTCCAATTGATTTTCTTATGATTGTATAAAATGCACTTTTTCTTTTTAATTTAAAATTTTAACTGAAGGTAATCTATAGAAAATACCGTGTCTTTGGGCCACAAAATGGCATAAATTGAACTTCTCTGAATTATTTGCCCTGCTAGTAATTTAGATAATGGAAACCGAGAAGAGAATATATGATTATTTTATAGATTGGAATACTCTTTTTTGGTCTAATAGATGTCCCCCTGGTACTCTCAGATGCAATGCAAAACTTTCTAATACTGAATTATCTCTTAAGCCTGACATATTCTTTTCAAGGATCCCCCTAGTCCCTTGTCCTGTGCAGTAGCCTCTGTTTCTCTCTCAATAACAAGTGGATTTGATTATATCTATTTGCCTTGGCTCAGATAATAAGCTGTAGAGTTAGGCTGAATGTATCAAATTAGTGGCTTATCTACTTTCTACCTGTGTAACACTAGGTACATTACTCTCTCATAGAATATGATATAAACCCAACATAGTAGTCATTATTTTCAGCTGGGCTCTGAACAGTTCTAAGGCCTTTTAATGGGTTTAGTCTTTTTTTTTAATCTAATTCTTACTTTGCTTTACTTTTACCCATAGAAAATAGTTTACTTCACCATTCAATACGCTATCAGACCAGTAAATTATTCTGGGCTAATACAAATTTGCTGTAAAACATGCCAGAGATTGTTTGCCTTCCACAACAAAACTTTCTCACATACCTGAGGTCTAGAAGCACAGTATCAGGCAGTCTGCAAAGTAAACACCAAGGCTCCAGTGGTCACAGATGTAGTGGGAGATGGTTCTGGGTGTGGGGAAGCTGTTCTGAAGTCTCTGGGGATTTGGTCGCTGGTGACAGCCATGGAGTAAGCCTCAGGCACTAGGACTTAGAGAGCCAGGCCCTCCAGCCAGGAACACAGACCTCTTCAGTGCTAGTCAGCACCAAGGTCAAAGAAAAGATCCTCAAGAAAGAGAGTTAATTAAATAAAAAACTTTTGAGCTTAATTAAACAATACTATCAACATGTTTGCTTACAGGAAGTTTCACATTAGCTACTATCATCTGAAGTAAATTTATTCAATGTCAGCATTCAGCTCTATAGTATTTTTAGCTCTGAAGAAGAATGCAGAAGGATAGATACAAAATTACTTCACAAATTAACTTCAGAATTTTTACTCTGTGATATATATAATATAGAGCTTTATCTCAATATCACTTAAATCTTATTTAAATCAATTTTGAATGTATTTTCTTTTATTGAATTAATTCAAATATATTTATTTGCACATTAAGAAAACAGAAAACCTACCATAAACTTGCTGAGATCACATACAACTGTAATTCTTACCCTAGGAAGGCAGATATAGAAGGGTCAGGAGTACAAAGTCATCTTCAGCTGCATAGGGATTTCAAATCCAATTTGGGCTATTTGTGATCCTGTCTCAATCAATCAAAAGCAAAACAAAATACTCAAACAAAGAAACAAACAAAAAACCTTCAAATATCTTCAAGACAGTAATGTCCACTAACTAATATGGACTAATAAAATAGTTAAAATTGATTTTAACCTATACACAAATCCTAACAGCAAAAAGGTATAGTGAAGGTGGTGTTTCACTCTGTGTACTTCATGGCCTCAGTTCAAGGTTAGCAGCACAGAGTGCCTCTCTCAGTCTTAGTCTTTTTGGAAGTTGAGATATGCTATTGGCCTTGATTTAATATTTCTTATTCAAGTTTTTTCTATAACAAATTTACTTGTTTTGATTTTCATTTTTGTTTCTTGGGTTTTATTTTATTCAGAGAAACAAAGGAACATGAAGTTTGGTTGGTAACGAAGGTTGGGAGGATAAGGGACAGAAAGAGTATGATGAAACTAAATTGTAAGAAAAATTTAAATAATAATTTAATAAGAAAAGTATTTTCGACTGGCTTAGTATCGAATAGGACAAGATAGGAGGACTATCCAACAGTATATTAGAAATCAGTAAGAAATTTTTAATGTCATGCACTTAATTATTTGGCAAATAGTGTCAGATTAAGGAAATGAAAACTTGTTCTTTGTTTTGTGATACTGGTAAATAATCTTAATACAGTGTGAAAAATTCCTCTACAAATGTCTGCAGAGTAACAATGAAAGCACAGAAAGGAAAAAAAAAATCTCACCTAAGCTATAAAAGTCCCTGAAACCAAAAGCTGAGGAAGTAAAACAAGACCATTATGAGAATATGGAGATTAAGGAATAACAGAGAAAGACGAGAATAGCTGGATACACGTGGTCTGACCAAGAAAATGGGAAAGGGGCTTTGGAGGGAAGGTGAAGGAGGTAAAAGTAAAAGAAGACGGAAGTAACACTAGGGGGAGTAGCAGAATACAAGTGATCTGGCAGGAAAGTAGTACTTCTTCCTGTACGAAGAGGGGATGCAAATACACAAGAAGAACCGGGTAGATAAAATAACAAGGATATCTGAAAGGTTACAAGGAATTATACTATGGACTATTTATCTTTTAGAACACGTAAAAACATAAACACATACATACCAAATACTACCTAATGAAAACACAATACCAGATGTGAGAAGCTCTCATCTCAGTTTGTTGACTAGACCTGTTCAAGAGACTCCCAATACATTAAGCTGATTGCTGGTGTCCTTGATTGCTCATCCCCCAGAGGTAGAATGTATGTGCCTATTAATGAAGACACCTTGTACTTCAGAAACAGAGATCTCTGAGCTGGAAGTGACCTGAATGCTCCTTCCTTAAGAACTAACTTTTATGGTACCAGAAGGCACCATGCAAGCTTCCAAAGGAGGGAGGCAACAAACAGAATTGAATAGATATAGCAACTATTAACCCTATCAATGACCAGCATGGAAAGCTAATCATAATGATGCTATAATGGTATCTCTAGATGTCTTGGCATCAATCAACAACTGTTGAATTGGATTTAAAATTCACTCAACAGCTGGATGGGGTGAAGCATGTCTTTAATCCCAGCACTCTGGAGGCAGGAGCAAGCAGATCTCTGAGTTTGCAGCCAACCTGGTCTACAGAGTGAGTTTCTGGAAAGACAGAGCTACACATAGAAACCCTTTCTCAAAATAAATAAACAACTAAAAACACAAATCCACACAGCAAGAGAAAAATGATGCCTAGAAATCTAGGTAACTAGTTAGTACTGTACTGGTGGTTTTAGAGTTATTTGAGGACAATCTACAACCACTAATTTACTACAAAGCATTGTAAACCCTAATAGCAATCTGTAAACATTCATCATTATACCCACTTATGAGTGTAGTTATTATCTCTCATCCAGGAAACTTCTCTTTGCATTAGAGAAATACCACTAGAGAAATCACAACCAATCAAAATGCTGAGGGTAGAGCACAATTCCAATGGATCTATCTACAAAACACACTCAAATCAAAGGCTCAAGGAACATTGTGGAACAGGAAGTGAAATGATTTTAAGAGCCGGAGGATCAGGGCATGTGCTGTAAAGTTGTCTCCTTGTAATGTAGAAGCTATGTTCAGACAGTACCACCAACAGAATGGTACAAATTGAGCAGAACAAGGGCTACACCAATGAACAAAGTGGGTGGGGGGAAATATCATGTGGTCTCAAACCTACACTTAGAACTACAAGCAACTGAGGAAATCTGGGAGTTGGAGGGGTGGTCTTGCCTACACGAATTGGCTGCCAATGCCTAGCAGAGATCCCTAAGAACATGCATATATAAACTGATTAGGTTATATATAGAAATATACATGCATATACATATATTCCTGCATTAGCAGTGAAAAATACAATGGACTTGAAAAAGAGTAGGGAGAGCTATATGGTAGTTTGAAGAGGGAAAAGCAAAGGGAGAAATGTTATGATTATATTATGATCTCAAAAGTAAAATCATCAAAACAGTTTTAGAGAAGGAAACTTCTCTGAAAGTCCTAAAGAATAGCAAAAGTTTCCCAGGCAAGAAGAAATAAAGCAAGTGAGCCATACTACCAAGACTGGCTTTTTCTTATGATACGAAAAGACAATTCCAAGGTTTGAGAGTTGTCTCAGTAATTTAAAGCACTTGCAGCTCCTCCAGTTGATGTAGATTTGATTTCCAACATTCACATCATGGCTCACAACCCTCTGTACCTTCAGTAGTGGGTCATCTAATGCCCTTTTCTGGCCTCTGTGTGTATCATACAGTTTTGTGGTACAAAGACATATATGTATAAAAACCATTCTTACACATAAAATTTTAACATTAATAAATCTTGAACAAAAGAAAAAAGGTAGACAGGGATATGATATGGTCAGAGTTACAATATATAACCGGACAAATTAACAGCTTATATTTGAGGCAAATAAATGCTCTAGAGACAAATCAAAGCTTTAGGGATTAGATGAATGCGTTATCGAGGGGTGAAGAGAAAGACAAGGTGAAGAGTACAGAAACATACACATCAGAGGAAGATAAAGGATGGAAATTATCTGACAGGTTTGGACAGTTCCTGATGCCAGTGACCAAGCACTGCAGGAAGTCAAGACACTTTTCATTTTTGGATTGTTCCTTATTCTCAGGTCAACATGTTTAATTAGGGGCTATAAATATTTGGGGGGAGATATTAGTTGAGACTCGGAATTATATATTCAAAAGCCACTGGTATGTGAATGGAGGTGAACCCACAAAAGTTATGAAATTCTGGGTGACATTTCTGAGAGAGAACAGAATTAGAAAAAGAAGCTGAAAGGAAGGATTTGAAGTAAGGGGAGATTGCAGATAATGTCTAAGTATAAAACACAAACTAGAGAGTTTGACAGAGAGGCTTCTTGATGCTCAATGCCATGAAGAATATAGAAGGGAATCAAACAAGGACTTGAGGGATGCTTACAGATGTAATGAATGTGTCTCTATCTTTGACTCAGATTGTACTTTTACAGGTGTATCCATACATGTCTCAACTAATCCAATTGTATACATTCATGAGTATAGGGTACTATCATGAGTTATGCAAACATACACCTATTTAAAATGTATCAATACATAAATAAACAAACCAGTATTTAAATTGGATGATCTATGAACTGTTTGAATTTCAAAAGTAAGCAAAGACCATGGGATTGTCTTTTTATATCATTTTACAGATATTTCAGAAATAAAGAGCGACAGGCTCTATTTCCGAAGAAGCCATTGCCCACTTCGGAAATATGCCTGTTGTTTTCTTTCTGGTTTGAATTTGAATCAAGAAGAGATGGTATCCATTTTCATCATGCAATCAGTACAGTTGAAAAACAACTAGCGTCTAAATACAAATACCTTCTGTCCTTCCCATAACTTCACCTGTCTGTGGCAGCAGTCAGTCTTTCTCAGGTAGCACCCAGGAGACAACAGATTATCACACAAAGCACAGTCCCAGAAGTCTTTGTGTGTCATAAACCGATGAGCTTGTTATTTATTCTTGCCCTTCTCCATTCCTTTCACAGTTACAGACCATATAATAGCCTGGCAGACAGCCTGCATTTGTCATTTCTCCATCTATATCAAAAAGAACTGTAATTTAGTGAAGCTGATGGAACTGCTACAATAAATGTCACAAGGAGTTCGCCTGATTCTAACATGCATGGAGATCTTTCTAGAAGCATCTCAGTATGTGCAAAGAATCTTTAGTCAGTAAACACAGGTATGAAAAAATACACCATTGTTCTATCATTATATTATTTGATTTCCTTCATGCTTATTCAAGTATACTAATTTTTATTCATTTAAAAACAGTAGGCTAAAGAACTTTGGAGTGCTATCACTGCAAGGAAACTTTACTATTGGTGTTCATCCCCATTACTTGCTAGAAACTAATTGCTCTTCAGAGCTTTATTTATGCAAAATGAACACAGTCCCTCATTATGTGTGCTGGTCCTGTTGTAATTTTTATGTTCAACATGACCAGTATCTCCTAAATTGTTTGCAGCAATCTGATTCCATTTCTGCGTTAATTGAATCCTCCATATAATTACAGCTGGTGATGGCATTTTAAGTACCTTCTACAGGTGCTGAAGAGTTTGCTCTGTTTTGATTTAATGGGAAAAAGCATTAAGAAAGTCTAAATTCTTGGAACTATGCCATAGTATAAAGGTGCTTTTCAAGTATAAATGACAGCTTACATTTAATGTTTATATACTAATGACTAAATGTCATATATGTGTGTGTAAATATGTATATGTGTGTATATATATGCATATGTAAGTTATCTCAGAGCTAAGCAGTTGGCCTGAGTGTTCATCTACTTAAGTACTTGTAGCGGTATTAATTGTGCTTTAACCTGATCACATCTGCAAGCAAATTCTAACAATGTAGTTACTGAGAAGTAAGAAGGATATGAGCAACATTAGAGTCTGTAGGGGAATTTGGGGAGGATAAAATGTGTGTTTGAGTG
The DNA here is from genome assembly GCA_004026605.1 of Ondatra zibethicus. Lineage (NCBI taxonomy): Eukaryota > Metazoa > Chordata > Mammalia > Rodentia > Cricetidae > Ondatra > Ondatra zibethicus. The sequence continues at coordinate 12,234 of PVIU01017842.1, forward strand.
TGCTTATGCGTATGAGAAGGTACCTTTATCTCTCAATGGGCAGACTATGTAATCTTAAGAACTTGCTTTGGTAACATAGTGGTGAGAAAACTATAACATAGGGTTATATTAAAGATTATAGGATTGAATCCATGTAGAGTACCCATGTTGTTTGTAAGAAATACCAGGCAGTAGCTTTTGTTATTAAGACAAATAACAAAGAGGAGGTAGACAGATGCCAGCATTTATACTTTGGACTTCATACAAAGAAAATAGGTGTCTACTATTTTCAGGGCACTCCCTGCATTGTGAAAAATCAATGTCATGTACACATTGGATATTCCAGAGTTTGTGACAAATGTGAAGGATATTCATTAATTCATGTTTAATTTTGCATCCAAAGTGCACTTTTTCCAGACTAATTTCTTAATGTAATGGAGAAATACACACATAGCTTGTAAAGACCTTTTGCCTCATTACCTATGTATCTTCCCCACTGTCATAAATATCAGACAGTAAAAGTGAAAGTATAGCTTACATGGTATTGAAGAAACAGTCAGGCATGACTCTATGTGTCTGTGGGAGGCACTGCTGTTCTTTGGTTCTCTTTGTCTCTTGTCCTTAAAATTTCAACAGGGCTGATTCACAGAGCAGGAAATATTGGCTGGTCAGGCAATCCCTTGACAAAAGTGAGATTAAGAAATGCTTGACCTGTATGCTGGGGAACTGGTGGTATTTCTGTCGACACACTCATCTTTCATGGGAGAACTTCAATTCCCTAATCAATGTCTCTTGTATTACATCTTTCATAACAAGAAAGGCAAGCCAAAAGCAGAAGACCTGTGAGAGTTAGGAGACCTGTGAGAGTTAGTCATTTTAACAGAATCCCTGTGACACCATGTGCAAGGTAAAAGCTGACACAAAAACAATGCTAATCATAAATTTCTGAATTTTAATGAAGATCAAATTGTGTCATTGGGTCATGCATATACTTTTTTGTTTCATGGTTTTGATGTTCTGTCTCTGAAACACTGAATTCCTGTTTCTGATTCTCAGGGTATACTTTTATAGGTGCTTTTTAAAGCTGCAGAGATTGCAAGATCTCAGTCATCTATTCACCCATATATCCCTAGGTATCTTCAGCATTCCCTCCACTTCTTAGTGGCAAAGCCTTTGAAACATAATTACCTAAGTTAAACAAGTAGAGAAACATTTCTTTGCTCTGGTTTTTCCCTCTGCTAATACCCCAAATTGTATCCCTAGGATATTTCTTCCTTTGATTAATTAAGTTCATGGTTCTACTCACTATAAATACAAGCTTTGGGTTGTACTCTCAGTCAAATGAGTCTGGCCATTTTAAGGGGGTATCATATATTTTCTCAGAATAGAACTAACAATTTTCTCCACCAGGAAACACTAGTTTGTTTTTGTAACAGCTAAAGAAATGGAAAATTGAGTCAATCCAATACTCAGAAAATTGATTAAACTGTGTTCCCTGGTTTAAAGAAGCTACCCATTGGCTTGGGTATTTCTCTATGACAATTTAAATTATGTTAGTTAATTATTCTGTACTCTCTCTGTAAATGAGACTTTGTGCCCAGAAGCCACTTCCTATGAGAAAGACTAGAATATAATGCCACTAATGTGAAATTATCTATTTATTTTGTTCCTAGTACCTTGTTAATACTGAAAGACAAACAACAATATATTACTCAATTATTTTTTCTAGAGGATCTTTTAATCTTATTTAGATGACTAACCGCAATGAAGCTATAGCAAAAAAATTCTAGACTATATAGACAAAATAAATTACTTTACATACTGGAGTAAGATGGTGATCAACAACTTTCAGTGATTAAGAAATATGAAAATAGTGGTCCATAGGACTAAAACAAAAATATGAGGTAAGTGATAGCAGAGGGTGAGTTTTGGAAGGAAGAAACACACCTTGGTAGTTTAAGTAGAGAGGTTCTAGTTTATACTATGTCAATTATGGTAGCTTCTTAACACTCCGAGGTAGAACATAGAGTAAACATAAATGATAATCTGAGGCTATATTGATATCTTAGCCAATGATTGTAATGCTGAACTTGTCGAATTTTGGTTTTGAACTTAAAGTATATCACTCAAAGTAGAAAAATTCACTTAATTTTATGTAGTAAAACTGATTAGTTTGGCTTGGCCACTAATTATCAGAGATGACAGATTACACTGGTATTTTTTTTTTTTTTGCAGAGGTAAAGAGGCAACATCAGTTCTCATAATTCTTTAAAAATGTTGGGGGAAGGTTAGGAACCATGGTGTCCACTTGGAATAGCAAGAGTCAAGAAGGCTGGGCAGGAAGATTGCTGTAAATTTGAAGCTATCATAGTCTACCAAGTGAACCCCTTGCTAGTTCGGGCTACAGAGCCCAAGACAAACAAACAAACAAACAAAACTGAAAAGAACCATTACTGGGAATTGCTGAAAAAGAGAGGGGGCCCCAGCTTTCAGAGCCCACTGGGTACTCTGGTTGTCCAAGCCTATGAGGTCCTTCAAGGTAGGTTTCTGCCACCTTCTTGTTCTGAAGAAGTTATCTATTTCTGCTGATGTCTATGTTTCTGTCTTCATATCTTTGAGAAGATCTAATACACTCCATGAACATTTTCACTATTTTTGGTACTATGTGTGATTGGAGAGGGAGATCCTTACCACCTTAGAAAACCTGCTAGAAATACTCATCCAACATCTTGAATAAATGAAGCATCTATTCAAACCATTTTGCTGGTTCACCAGAAATATTCCATATTCCAGGATGGTTCAAAAGAGTTGGTCATAAATATTTTTAGTCTTCAGCATTAGACAACAAATATTCCTACTAAGAGGAGATATATATGTACATATGAATAATATATAAATGGTGAATATAATGCTTGTGTATGTGTGTGTGTTTGTGTATTGTGTAAGTCTGGCATACGATCTCCTTGTTGTAAACCTCTTCTTTCTCCACCATGATTTTCTTCTGTAAATTTTCAAACAAACACCTACGATCTAGCAACACGTGTACACCCTGCAGTAGTCTGCAGCAGTTTCTAGCAATCTTTGCAGTTTCTATATGGGAGTTGCAACAACTAGCTACGTTTCCCTCAGAATATCGGTATCTATTCTAAAAAAGAAGTAGCACTCTCTGAAAGAGCTTAACAGAGACAACTTGGATACCGTGGAGGATGACATTGAGCTAGGAGATACGTAGAATGCAGATAAAGTGACAATATGCAAGTGTGACTAGCAACAAATTGCTTCAAATGAAGGTGAGTAGGATCCAAAATCCCTGGTTGTAAGAGCACACACCGAAGGGCATGAAGAGGACAAAAAAGATTTTTTTTTCAAGCTGGAATAATGCCTTCAATAAAGGAATATACTTTTATTTCCTTTAGATCTATGAAAATTGAGCACTGAGAGACATAGTACCACACACGACTTCCTTCACGCAAACCAGGGCTCACATCCAATAAGATTGAGTTGACTAACTCCATCCCACCCCCATGACAGTTATGCCGTCATTGCAGCGGTAGGCACATCTTACTAGACAGGTCAATACTTTAACATGAAGAATCTAGGACTCAGTAAGAATTCTGATGTTTTTATCTCCTCAAGTGACCTGCACAGCAAACTGAAACATTATCTAGACATGGCTGTTATGCTCATCAACTGACAGCAACATGTATTCTCTGATGGCAGCAACAAACTTAAAGCTAATACTCCATGTATAAATGAATCATTATTATACCATTCAACCTTCACTGATTCCCACCCTTCCTTCTATAATAGAAGTAATCAGAAACAGAATTGGAGAAGTGATGCTATGGGATGCAAGACTGCCAAGATCCAGTTTTGAAAGATATAGTATTCAATGAGAATGCAATTATCTGAAATTTTCCCAGGTTGATGATGTAATGTACCTTCTTGTATTTTAACTCTTTTAAAGTTATCAATGACCTTATTTTGACAAGTAAGATATATAAGCAGATATATCAGAAATTGCCTGCGCCCAGCTCTAAGAAATAGGACTTCCTTGGCTATGTGAGCAGGGCAGGGCTCTGCCCTGTCGGTCTAATGCATGCCTGTGTCATCCTGGACACTCTTGGGAAATTCAGAAAGGGAAATAGAGAAGCCACAGTTTAGAATGAACTGAATTTCAGGATGAAATAAAATCTCTTTGGATGGATCATCCTCATTTAAAGTATTGAACAGAAAAGAACATTTCAATGATGAGGAAATCCTCTGAGACTTAATATTCTGTGCTGTTTAAAATAGAAAATATCACCATGAATTACATTTGAAAGACTGAATGTACAAGTCTAAAATTACTCAGCCATTAGTTCAGATTTTAGTTCCTTCAGGAATATGGAGACACAGGCTCGAATGTCTGTGCCTTGTAACCTGGGTTAATATTGAAACTATTTGGCTCTTTAGATTCAAAATCTATGGTCATGGTTTTTATATACATTCATTTGAAACTTCTGATAATTTTTGTACTAAGAGTGATGACTTAAATATTACTATTTTATCTTGATTTAATATTAATAGATAAATAGCAATTAAATTAAAAAATTCAGATTGGATTCCTTTGCTCATTTGGTAATATGGACTATATTAGCTTTATATATCAGCAATATACATCTGTTAACTCCAAACAGCAAATTACCTGCATAATAGTCAATGATATCCTGAAACAATGGCATCCTGAAACTAGCATTCATTAGATGATGCCAGAGGTCATCTGATGATAATAGCTGAGATTACCAAAGAAGATCCAGTTTCAAAGGACAGAAATCACAAACCTTTCACACAAGTCCTCTGGAAAGACATAGAGTTGAAGGCAGGATACGTACTGATATGCATTGAAGTTTTCCAATTTCTACGTCTAGACTGGATGTTATTTGACTTCGATATTAGAAGAATGTATGTTGGTCCTTTCTTCAATGTTGTTTATTTTGTCCTAAGGCAATGTGAACCTTCTACCTATAGGGTATCATGGAACCTCACACTGTGTAGCAAAATGACAGGACCCATAAAGTGAGATGAGGGCTAGAATAAATTGATGAGGCTTTTCAATGGTGGCATAATTCATCCTGGCCTAGGAATCTTTTCTTGTTGTAAATTGTGTTTCCTCTAAGAAAAAATATTACCACATGATTCCTAATGGGCTGGATTGGAATAGGCTGGCTAGAAATGTAGCCTTTGCAAAAAATATTTACAATATCCAAAGCACTGGTGAGCTGAAATCATTGAATGAAAGACCAAACTTATAAAATGTTACTAAAAAAATATAAATATCAAATAAAAGCTAAGATAATTCAGGACAGACATTCTCATTCTTTCAATGTATTCTTGGGCTTTTTCTTCTAGATGATATTAGTTTTCTTTCCTAAAGTGAGTATGGTCTTCCTTTCTCTTTGTAGCATGTGGTAACTATGTCAGTGTTAATGACAGAAGTGCACATTGCCATGTGAATATAACTATAGCACCTATTGGGTATTTTTGCATCTTGGCTCATGGAACAGGTTTATAAAACTTGACAGGTAAGCTTGTTGAACTCAGAATTGAACAAAAACTTTTTTTGAAAGAAACAAAACAATTTCGTTTTATTTTAATTGGTATACCATCTTTGGCTCTCTTTCCTGAGGGTCAGGACTTCTACAGGATGACTGTACAATACAAATTCTGGATATAGATCACACCCTGCCACTTGTTACTTAATAGCTAGCAGTGGTGACTCAATAGCAGTAAGATACTGGAAGATTGTTCCCTGAAGCTCTGAGTGTTCCCCATAAAGGTAATTGTCTAGAAAGTAAATTTCTTAGACAAAGAACAAGATGTTATATACCCAGGAACATACTTTACTGTCTCAAAAGTTAACTTTCAGTTTGCACTAAGAGAGTTAGTTAAAACATAGTTCTTCTTTCTGTAGAGCTATTGAGTTTAGTTTTCATCACAATCAAGTAGGTTTGCATAATTTGTTTCCAATTAAAAATTTAGGAATACTGACTGGTCTTTAATAATGATTGATTGAGGCTACTGATTACATGGACACCCCTTTTCCTTTTTCAGTAGGTCCTTCCATAACGAAATAATAAATCTGATATAGGGAAAACATTTGCAAGCACCTTGCAAAGGGGATTACAAAATCCAGTTTTTAAAAATCCATTGAGGCATCAAAGCAAATGATCAAGGAATTTGATATTTCGATCAGTTTCTTAAGGTTGAACACATTAATATTTCATGAAATATATTTCTGTTCAAGTTAATTTAAAATCACACAGCCTTTTCAGTACAGGTGCTGTGCCCAATAAGGCTAATGCTTTAAGCAAAAAGGATGTGATAAAAGAAATGAAATTTACCACAAATATTTGGGCTCCACTGATTGAAAAAAACACTAGCATTATTTAAAAAAATTGAACATTTTTAATAATAAGACCAAAGAAACTTTTTCATAGTATTTATTTCTAATTAATTCTAATATTAGTTATATGTGTCTGGTTGGTATGAATTTTAAAGGAAACTTATCCTTCTTTCTAATATATTTTGATCTTCTTTTACTTGACAATATAAATAATTCAATAATTAATTTATCTGAGAACTCAACTGAGCTGTCTAGAAATCTATGTTCATTTATTAATAGACAAATTTCTCTATTCCTGGCCTTGTATAACTTGGCTATGTTAATTGTTTTCAATGTTGCTCTTACAAAGTTCTTGACAAAATCTACTTTAAGAAGAGTGGGTTTATTGTAGCTTACAGTTCAAGAGTACAGTCAATCATGGAAGGAACCATGGTGGTAGGAATTTGGTGAAACTGGTCATCTTGATCCACAGTCATGAAGAAAGATCAATGCCTCATGAAGTTGTATAGCCTCCTGTAGGGTCATGGCACAGATGCCTGAGGCCAGTCTTTCTGCCTGTGAATTGCCTCATGATAAAAAACCTGGGAGTGTGGCATGTTCTTTCTTATGCTGAATGTTAATGGGGTTGGCTTGGCCCTACAGCAGTTCCTGCAATATAAACCAAAAGAGGGAAATAAGATTAGCATCAAGGCAGACATGTGCCTGGGACAAATAGGGCATTAGGCTGGCCATTTGTAAGATATCCATGTAAAGATTAAGGGGCTCATGTATATCTTGAATTGTTAGAATAACTGCAAGCATTTCCTTATATTGGGTGGATCCTTCAGTAGGGCAAAATCTTTGCATCTTTGCCTTGTTCAAACCCTCCTCACAGGCTGCATAGGTCACGTAGGCATGGCCCCATCAGTAAAGACATAAATAGAATGTGGCAAAGGTTTTTGGGAAATAAGGTAAGGGAGCCTTAACAGCAGTCTCCAGAGAAGTGTGGTCCAGGGAGAGGGACCGTAATAACAGCCAAGCTTTCCCTGATATCCCAATCTATATAAGCCAATCAACATCTGTTAACCTAAAGGGAATTTTATAGCCTGAGGCTCCTTCCCAAAGTGTTGAAAGGCTTGGTTCCTTCCCTTAACAGTAGCATCTATGGCTTGTTCTGCCCAGGTATAGAACCTCAGGGCTCCCTGCAAGAACAAATGTACCCATTCCATGGGCTCACCATCCTGGATTAGGACAAGAGAGAACAGGGTGATCCCCTCTAAGATCCAAAGGGATAGGTGTTATGGTTTAGTTAAAATCCTGCGAAGTTATCAGAGGAGCAGCAGTGGGCCATGAGGGGCAGCAGGGGGTGTAGGAGGTGCTTCTTCATTTGTATTGCTTTCATTGGTTAAATAAAGAAAACTGCCTTGGCCTTTTGATAAGGCAGAAATCAGGTAGGCGGAGTAGACAGGATGGAATGCTGGGAGAAAGGGAAGTATGGCAGACGCCATGCTTCTCCGGCCCAAGATGGACATAGGTTAGAATCTTCCTGGTAAGCCATGACCCCGTGGTGATACACAGATTACTAAATATGGGTTAGTTTAAGATGTGAGAGTTAGCCAAGAAGAGGCTAGAGCTAATGGGCCAGGCAGTCATTTAATTAATACAGTTTCTGTGTAATTATTTCGGGTATAAACTAACCGGTGTCAGGAATGCAACCCTCTCCTCCTCATGCAACAGTTTGGCACCTCAACATGATGGACTAAATCCACTTAAAAACTTGAGAGGGCTTAAAAAGGAGAGAGAGAGAGTTTAACAAAACTTTTTACAGTTTACTGGGACATGCTGCAGAAAGATTTCCTGACTCAACAATAACAAAAAAAAAGCTAGTCATTTTAAAATGAGACTTCCTGGGCCTTGCCGCTGGTACAAACTCCAGCTATGGAGCATTTGTGCACCCAGATGTTTGTCTGCCTGCGGGGGGGATTGGGAAGAAAGTAGCTGAGACCATGCTGTGGCTCAGCTCTTCCTGCCTGGACAGACTGCGGGATCAGGCTTAGAGAGGCAGGAGAGCATGACGGATTTCCGTAGCCATACACAAAGATGTTTACAGGCTGCACAATGCTCTGCATGACAGATTCAACTGTAACTCAGATAAAAAGCTCATTCTCCAGGTTGGAGTACTGAGCATGACTCCTGCCTAAAAGGGGGGCATTGCATGCCACTACTCAGAGGTACAAGTAACTCAGACACAAACAGCTCCGCCATCCTAACTGTGCAATGCACATTACTCAAAAGCACAAGCGGCTCCGCCATGTTGGACTGGACAAAACAAACAGACAGTACCTGTATTTAACCTAAAATTGTCACAACTTAAATTCTTAAGAACTTAACATTTTAAAAGCACAAAACAAAACTGTTCCTGTACATTAAAAAATTAAAGATTCACAATAAAACAGATTCAAACATAAAAAAACCTCTAAAGGGGTCATACTGTTAAATAAAGTACATAGACTTAAAATAAAAGAGTATAGAGAGTCATAAAATTAATACCTTAAAAAATAAAGTCTTTTTAAAAAACAAACTACAAATACTCATAAATTAAAAAAATAAAAATAAACCACATAAAAATAAAAAGTTCACAAAATGTATAAATTATATATTTTATTATGTTTTCTTTAAATTTTTTAACTGTAAAAAAACTAAGCACAAAAAACCATTTCATTATGTGGTATACCAAACTAAACCAACATATATGTTCTAAAGGTATCATAACTTCCAAATGATACCTTAAACATGGGTCTAAAAATATGGTACTTTAAAAAAGGGGTTCTTCTTTTGTTTTCACAGAGGGTGAGACCCTGTAAATTGCCTCCAGACAAATATGGTTTAATAAACCACACCCTCCTAAAAGGTCACTATAAATATCTTTAAAAAATTACCTTACTCAACTACTAAATGAGATAAACCTAACATACAAGATACAACTAATGGACCAGACAGAGTTTAAATAAATACAGTTTCTATGTAATCATTTCGGCAGCCAGGAGCCGGGCAGAAGGACACAGTCCGTGTGCCTCTTACTACAGCAAGTCCCAGGCAGGGAGCCACAAGGTGGTGAGAGACCCTGGCAGGTCATTGACGGGGCAGCCAGTACCACAAGGAACTGTGTCAGGTGAGAAACAGCGACAGATGGGCATGCCAGCAGAGAGAGTCTACACACAGTTTATTCAGTAAAAAGGAATGTGGGGAGAGAGAGAGACAGAGAAAAAGATAGAGAGTGGGCAGGCTTGTCTCTTAAAGGGACAAGACAGATCATTACATTCCCATATCTTTTTTATAATAAAAAGATGGGACTTTAAGAACAACAGGTTAAATAAATTGGGACAGCAGATTCTCAAGACTGCTTTCTGCTCATTTGTGGGTGTCATCTTCAGGGGCAATGTGAGAAAGGTGGGTTCTGGTCACCTCCTGGGGTAGCTGGTCTCTTTGCTCCTGTATGGTGTTTGTGGTGTGGAAATGTCTGATGTCTCTTACACCTGTTTAGGTATTGGCAGAACATAGGACAAAGTTAAGTTTAGGAAAGAAAAAATTTTTAGGACCAGGGAATTGAGAAAGGCGTATCTAACCTGTATAAGGTGGATCCTTCAATTCAACTCCCTGGAACTCACAAGAATTCTTTGCGTTTGTGAAAAAATAAGTTTTAAATGGAAGCATATTTATATCAGAATGACAGTGACAGATATTTTTGCATAATGAAAAGTATCTTTAAGACTATAAAAAGCAGTGTGGGAGAGAATTTTGTTAACTTATAACTTATTGAAATTTGTTTGGTGAGTCTGTCCTTTTAAATGACAAAATCTCTCAGGTGTCAAGCTGCATCAGAGATCTTTGAGAAAGATAAAATTTTACTTGAATTATTGGTGAAAAAACAACAGAGAACTTACTTGGTTGGCACCTAGTGCTACTCCTCAGGGTCCTCCATTGTTGCTGAGGGTTGTATTTGCCTTTTGCTGTTTAGCACATGGCCTGCCAGGCTCCAAAAGATCCTGTGGGATAAGAAATCTGTAGGAAGACAAGCCTCCCTTGACCTGAGCAGCTAGGCTGTCAATTCCAGCGATTCTGTCTATCTGGAGATAGCAATCTGGAGATCTTCAGTTTAGATGAAAGGCAGTTTTTCCCAGTGGTCAGAGCTTGGCAGTTGAAGTGAATTGCAGATGGACATTGTTCTGTGCCTATTTGTCTTCTGTCTTCTTTGGAGGAAGTAGAGTGCTGTTGCTAGGAGCCAACCTGTCTTTTTGTTATGAAACGTCTTTTAATAATTAAGCATTTAAATGCCATATTCCCAGATCTCTGAGCAGTTGAGGGCTGTTTATTGGGTATAGATGAACTATAATTAGAGTATAACATGTAAGATTTACACTTGTGAGAGACAAAAAGAAGATAAAATGCTTGCAATAGAGGCTTAACAGTAGAACTGACAATAGTAGAGGATAGCTTAATATATTTTAAAGCAGGGTTGCATTAAATATATCATATTTCTGTAAGAGACTTAAAAGTACATACCAATTTAAAAAATGAGACTTATTGTTTTTGTAGTCTGGAATGAGATACGATGAACAGACAATTATAACATTTAACAGTAAATATACTTGCATTTAAATCACATGTATGCATACACACACACACATTAAAAAGGAATTGGGTGAAGTAGATACTCTTGGTGGACCCTACCAAAGGCATGCCATTGCACAAAACGCACATGTAACAGAGTCAGAACTGGGGAATGAGTCAGGGAATACCTCAGTAAAGATGACAGGACTTGGTCACCTGCTCTGGCCCTCAGTTAAAATGGCGGTGAAGTCACCTGACCTCAGTTAAGATGGTGGTAAGATATCCTGACCTCAGTCAAAATGGCAGCAACAATGTGTTCTATGGAGAAGCCATATTTTTGAGCCATGGGAGTTTTAACTATAACACCAAGAGAGACCTAGAGGCATGGTCCACCCTGTTGCCCAGCTGCCATGCCACAAGCCAAAGTGGAAGCAAAGGCTGGAATTGAAAACAGCTGCCTTGCTAATCTTGCCGATTTTCTATGGAACCAGCTGTAGCAGTGGCAGGGATAGAACAGAAGGTATGGGAGCAAGAGGAAAAGCATTTTCAGACAGGTAGGGAAGGGGCTGCCCAGCCAAAGGAAAAGCAGAGCCAGCAGGACACCAGCAGAGCATTTACAGGTAGGTGGCTGATAGTTTGATGGTTTATATTCCATAGCTGCAAACTTGAAAACTTGCAAAAATAAAGATACCACAAGGCCTGTAAAAGAACATCTTCTCTCTTCTGGCGGGGTTTTAATGTAGCTGACTGGCCCCCATCTGGGCAACTCGAAAGCCAGAGAGGCTAGAGGCTACTCTGAGCAGTCTCTCACAGCAGGGACCACTTATGAGTGGTCCAAAAGAAAAGAAAAAGAAAGGGGAAAGAAAAATCTGAGGGACCCCAGGTCCCAAAGTGAAGGCATTGCTCATTGTGTGCAGTACTAGTGCAGGAGAACTACCTTGGGTAGTCTGATCATGTTTTTTTTTGCTATGGAAAGCAATCAGAGATAAATGTCAGTGAAGAGCTCAACCATAGCCATGAAGGCTGTGCTTGGTGGCAATCCCCTTGTTTCTAGGAACACCATAGGATTTCCAGGAGCTCAGTGATTAATTCTTCAGGTTTGGAAAAACAGTTAAGTTAACTGGAGGGGGGAATCTCACCACTAAAGCTGTTGGTGTGTATAGAGGTCAGTGCTCAGGCAGATAGCCAGTTCCTAATCCCAGGGTTCCATGTGTCTTCAGCTGGCCCACCCAAAGGGTGGGAGGGAACTTGGAGAGAGTCTGGCCAAGTGACAGAGCACATAATACTATGGTTTAGTTAAAATGCTACACAGTTCCCTCAGTGGCACAGCCAGCAGTGGGCAATGGGGGGCAGCTGGGTCCTACTACCTGAGGCCTCTGTGGGTCCCAAGCATGTGGGAAGAGGTGGGTGAGAGACCTTGGCAGGTCAGCAGAGAGCCAGCCAGTACCATGAGGAGCTGCAGTGGGTGAGTGAGAGAGAGAGATAGGCATGCCATGCAGAGAGAATCTAGGTACAGTTTATTCAGTAAAAGGGAAGAGGGAAGAGAGAGAGAGAGAAACAGAGAGAGAGACAGAGAGAGAGAGGGAAAGAGAGAGGAGTTGGGTGAGGAGAATAAAGGAGCCATGTCAGCAGCCACCTCTTCCAAAGAGAGACAGGACAGAGACCGAGCTTGCAGGCTGGAAAAGGAAGGAAGATCCACTTGCCTCAGTGGAAGGGAGGGGAGTGGGAGGGTCTTGTCTCTTAAAGGGACAGGACAGACCATTACAAGAGAGGCAAGTCAATGGTATACCATTTCAGTGACACAGTGTCCACTACATCCTGGATTTGTGAAAAAAAAAACTGCCTGATGCTCAGGGGTTAACGTAAATCATTCATGAGGTTTGGCTCCCCAGAGGAGGACAAAGATGGGAGCAAGGGTATCCATGGGGAAGGAGATCCAAGTTAGGATCCAATTTATCTCTTCTAGAATGCCCTGAAGCTGAGCCAAGGTCAAACAAGTGGGGATGTCCAGCTTAGGTCGGAGTTGGCTCACCCATGACAACATGAGCTCCGCCCCCAAGAGTTTAAAAGGGGGTACCTCTTGGACCTTGTTTGCAGCCACCCTAAACCCATTTTTATTTAGGAGCTCAAGTACTTGCTTTAAGAGAACCTGTTGTTGCCAGGAGTCCCCATGTCCTACAATGAAGTCATCCATATACATATATAAAAGTGCCACTTCTTTTTTACTAATCAGCTTCAGCAGAGAAGCTAGGTAATTTTGGCAAAAGGCAGAACTATTACCCATGTCCTGAGGGAGAACGACTCATTCATATCTCTCATCTAGGCTAGAGTAATTAAGAGAGAAAGCAGAAAATGCAAACCTGGCACAATCGTCTGGGTGGAGTATTGTAATGAGGCAAGCACTCCATGTCCCACTGCCTGGCTAGCTTAACCCCCGAAATAACCACACAGGAAATGTGTTAATTAAGTTACTGCCTGGCCCATTATATCTAGCCTCTTCTTGGCCAACTCTCACATCTTGATCTAACCCATTTCTATTAATCTGTGTTCACCACGAGGTCATGGCTAAATGGTAAAGATCCTAACCAACGTCAGTCTCAGACAGGAGGTTCATAGCATCTGCCATACCGCCCTTCTTCCCAGCATTCTGTTCTGTCTACTCCGCTGACCTGATTTCTGCCCTATTAAAAGGCCTAGGCAGTTTCTTTATCTACCAATGAAAGCAACACAAATACAGAAGAATATCCTACACCATTTCCCCTTTTCTGTTTAAACAAAAAAGAAAGGCTTTAACTTTAACATAGTAAAATTACATATAACAAAACAGTTAATAAGCAATAACTACAGTTACCATATTTAGATCTATTTTATCTTTTATCATAACAATGGAAAACTATAACTATAACTATCTATCTATTCTTCAACTCCATCAAAGACTACAGAAGGATATAATATTACCTAAGTAAATGAGAAGTAAGCAACTTCCAAAACTCTAGAAGTGACAGAGACATCTCACTTCCTGGACAGTCACCCAAATTTATTTTCTATCATTGGGGCATCCATCTTCAGGCCCATAGTATCAAGCAGACAGTTCTATAAAACAGGAAATTTCAAAGACAGTTTAGTCACTTTCTTCTGTATCCTGCAGAATGTCTTGCAGACTCTTTCATGAATCAGGAACCCCAAAGGATCATCTCACCTTTAGGCAAGTTCAGCAGTCCTCTCTCTGTGGTTTCTTTGTGTCCAGTTTATGCAACAGTCCAGGCAAGAGCAGTTTCTTGCCCAAATGGCTAATGAACTCCATAAGGAAACTCTTCGATGCCCATCTTCCTCTTGAAGTAGATTGGTGCTGCCAGGAGCAGACATATCTCATTGTCGTGTAAAGCCCTAAGTTATTAAATATTAAAAAACATTTTAAATGCCATATTCTCTAGTCTTTGAAAGATATGAAGAATGCCAATTTAACTGAAATATATCTCTATATATCTAGAAATTCTAACTAACATGACTACAAACTTGACTATTATAGATGACTATTTATTAACCTATATTTCTTAATTATACATCCCATTTTTAAATGAACTACATAATCACAATACCTTAATCAAGATCAGAAATATATATATATAACAAAATTGACCTTAAATTTCTATCAATAAAGCAAAATCCATATCAATGCAAATTATCCATATCTATATTATATCCCCCTTTAAATGTAAAAGAACATTTATAAACAATATTTGGGAATATGGGCATAGTTTTTTTCTCTCCAAACTTCTTCCTGTTGTATGGGAGCACTATTAATCAGATCTTTCATGGTATATCCTGTGTGCCAGGTTCATCTCAGTCGGCAATTGAGTAAAGTAATTTTCTGAAGGTGTTCACAGTGACCTTTCAGGAGGGTGTGTTCTATCATACCACAGGGTCTCATCCTCTGTAAAAACAAAAGAAGAACCTCTTTTCCAAAGCATCATATCCTTAGACCCAAATTCTGAAGTCATAATACCTTTATAATATACATGCTGGCTTAGCTTAGCGGCACACACAATGTGCTTAATCCCTGAAATAACCACACAGGAATTGTATTAATTAAATTACTGCCTGGCCCATTATATCTAGCCTCTTCTTGGTCAACTCTCACATCTTGATCTAACCCATTTCTATTAATCTGTGTTCACCATAAGGTTGTGCCTTACCAGGAAAGATCCTCACCAGTGTAGTCTCAGACAGGAGTTTCATGGCATCTGCCACACTGCCCTTCTTCCCATTATTCCATTCTGTCTACGCTGCCTACCTGATTTCTGCCCTATCAAAAGGCCAAGGCAGTTTCTTTATTCACCAATGAAAGCAACACAAATACAGAAGAACCTCCTACACCAGTGGAGAGGGATGGAAAAAAATCAGCCCTTAATATCTAGAATGGTAAGAGTAAAATCAGCCAGAATGGCATGGAACCAGAGGAGACCCCTCAAGGGGGTACCCACTATTTCCATTCTATCATTTATCTTTCTGAGATCCTATAGCATGCACCAGGTCCCATTAGCCTTTTTAATTACAAAGACAGCATGGTATTCCAAGGACTCCATGTAGGGTGTATATGTCCCAACTGTAATTGCTCCTGAACAAGAAAGTGGAGGGCCTCCAATTTAGGCTGGACGAGGCCACAGCTCCACCTAAATAGGGTCTCCGGGCTTCCATCTAATTGCCAGGAATGGGTGGGCAATGGCCTCTAGGATTGGGAAAGGTGAGTGCATTATCGACCCCTTCCACAGCCCCATGATGCAGGACAATCAGGTCCACAGCCCCACAACACAGGACAATCAGATGTGATAGGGAGTCAAGTCAAAGCAGGAACTCAGGTTATCATTTTGTTCACTCCAGGAGGTAGTAAGGGCCTGTATTTGCCAGGTATATTCCTCCTCCTATGTTCTCCTATCTGCCAATCCCCCTCTTCCAGGAAGTATCAAAGAAGGCCTGATAGTTGGTAGTAAGAATCACTTCCATTAGTAAGTTATCTGCAAGATTTTCTGCCACTGGGGGCAGATTATCCCTTGCTTGCCATCTGAACTGACCTGCCTCATTAAGGCTGTCATCTCCTGGTAATGTGTCCTGCCTCCTACCCCCAGTATGCGAGTATGTGGTCAACTCCCAATGTGGGGGACCTCTTCCTTCCTTAATACTATTCTATCTGCCCTTGAGTCTACCAAGAGGTGAAACGTCTGTCCCCCTATGACCATACTCATCTGTGGGTGGTGTCCATCTACTATTGGCACTGTCCAGTGTGCCCAGGTCTCAGGTACACGCCTAGAGTATGTTTCCGTTTTCATTGGATCTCCTCCTTGGGCTGACAGAGCTGGACGATGCCCCATAGCTAGTTTAAAGGATCCAGAGGCCTACCTTCCAGATCAAATTTTGATCTACAGTCTTTCCTCCAATGGCATCCCTTCCTGCATTTGGGACAAGAGATAGTGGGGGATCCCCCAAGTTCTGGCATTACACCCCCCAGGGCATGGACGGTTTTTGAGGACAGTCCCTCTTAAAGTGACCCTACATTCCACATCTGAAACAGGCCTCTCTTCCCCCTGCTGTAGGATTACCCAGATCCGGAACCATCAGGGCCCTGGAAAGGGCCTTGGTGATCAACTCCATCTGGGCCTGTAGTGCCACGATCAGAGCCTGCATTTGTTTGTGGGTGGTCCCAATGTCCTGGCTAGCTGTTATTCACCTACTCATAGAGGCTTCTTGCAACCCTGCACAAGCCATGTGGTAGTCAGCGTTCATCCCGTCCCACATTGCTAGGCTTCCTTAGCCTCCTTACTCCCCAGGGAAAGGTGAGTTCCACAGCCCCATGATGCAGAACAATCAGGTCCACAGCCCCACAACACAGGACAATCAGATGTGATAGGGAATCAAGTCAAAGCAGGAACTCAGGTTATTACTGTAAGCATCAGCTTATATAGGTTAAGTGGCATAGTGTGATGTGGGGGTACCTCCAGCCAATGAAAGACAGCCAAGCCCTCCCTCTGGCTAGAGGGGCATCTACCTAGATTTTGCTGTCTCATCCCCACTCGGTTCCCTCAAACTTGATCCAGGCTTTTCTCTGTCCTACTGGCCCTGAGATAATTTTGGCCCAATATCTCCCCTTTTGGTTTTATATCCCACCCCCTACCCCAGTCACCAAGCCAAAATCATCCATTGGGGAGAGAGTATGGGTCAGGGCTACCCCTATCTGGGATTTTGGCCTAGATACCCTCAAATTGACAGTTCATTCGTGGGGTAAGATGTATTGAGCCTATCATAATGTACTCAAAGGGCCATGAGTTGTACCTGTTGTGTCTGTTTTTGGCATGCTTATTTCAGTCTTTGGAGAATGCATGAGCCAAAAAGACATATCAATAAACAAATAGCCATCAGCTCAATTAGGGAAGAGATGAGTGTGGTAAGCCATGGGGTCCCTCAAACCTGGTCTCACAGAAGGTCCTTGACTTAAATGAATCAATATCTTTTCTTAACTCATCTATCCCAGAGTGGTCCGCATAGAAGCAACATTCTTCTCCAAGTGCCCTGCAAATTTCTCCTTGTTCCGTAAACAGTAAGGTGATGTGCAACCTCCTGTTGCAAAGTTAGGGCACAGAGGGAATTGGGTCCGTCCTCCATTTCAGCCTTCCACAGGTCCTTGATGTCCTTTGCATCCCAGAGGTACCATTCTAGTGGCTTCCAGAAGCAGGGGCAAGATTTACTGGGAAAGCTCAAGTATCTTCCCTCCCCCACTTTCCTCTCTCCCCCAGGCCAGATGACCTTAACTCGGTATGCCTTGGCATAAGTGGCTTTCCCTGCTGGTCCAGGTCTCCTAACTCCCTTCTCAGGGAATTATAGGGAACAGAGACTCTCTCTGGCCCTCTATGGCCCTTGAACTTGCCAGGGTAGTAAGGCAGAGGGTGGGCACCTTCTTCCTCATTGTCCTTGGAGTCCATGACTTTTAATTTCATTTTAACTTCCACTGTGCACAGCTGCACATTTTACCCTTTCTCTATCAAACTCCTCCCAATTCTTTTTCTCATCTCTCAATAGTCCAGGGCTGGGGGAGAGAGGGAAGTAGGGAGGGAAGACACTTGGGCTTTCCCAGTAAATCCAGAAGAGGGATTGCTTATCAGCTGAGTAGCTTAGGCTGGCTTTCTTCTTACTGTTCCTTCTGATGGAGCCTTGTCAAACAAACTCACTCTGAAACAAAGTTTTTAACTACTTATAAATACTTTTAATAGTGTCTCAAAATTGAAAATTCTCTCTCTCTCTCTCTCATTATTTCTTTTAATTTTCTTATGATATGTATGATTCAGAATTAGGTTCTACACTCTTTCTCACTACTCCTCCTTAGGTTTCACTGAGCTCTGAGTCTTTGAGGAAAGTGACTGAATAGAGACATTCCACATAGAGATGAGTATTCAGATGAGAACCCACCCGTTCTCTATATGTAATATGGTGTAGGAGGTTCTTCTGTCTATGTGTCGCTGTCATTGGTTAAATAAAGAAGATGCCTTGGCCTTTTGATAGGGCAGAACTTAGATAGGTGGGGAAAAGAGAACTGAATGCTGGGAGAAAGAAGACAGGCAGAGAGAGCCTCCATAGAGTCACCAGAGTCATACACACTGAATCTTTCCTGGTAAGCCATGACCTCATGGTAAACACAGATTAATAAAAATGGGTTAGATCAAGATGTAAGAGTTGGCCAAGAAGAGTCTATATATAATGGGACAGGCAGTAATTTAATTAATACAATTTCTGTGTGGTTATTTTGGGTATAAGCTAGCCGGGAGGAACAGAACAGATGCAGGCCCCCTCTCCTTACTACAGTAATATCTGGCTATGGTTCTCTGTATTTATTTCCATCTGCTGTAGGAGGAAGTTTTTCTAATCATGGGTAAGTAAGGCTCTGAACTTCTATGAGTATAGCAGAACAAATAATAGCATACATGTAAAAGTGAGTCTTACCCACCCATTTAGGAAGTAAAAACTAGTATAACCACTTAGGAAATTTTTCTGACTGTTTCTTAAAAACTGGAAATAGAAGTACCTTATATTCAGCCATATCACTTTTAGAGGCTTTTAGTTGTCAACCACTAGTTTTAGTGGTTTGACTACATCTGAAATTAATTAAAACTCAAAAATGACTGGTACATCTGTGAGAGATTTTACTTAATTTAAACTGTGGAAGTGGGAAAAAACACTTCTAATTGGGATCTTTGACGTGGGAAGATTGACCCTGTATCTCCATATTTTAATGTGGGAAAATCTACCATTAATCTGGGCCTTACCTTCTGCTGGCAGCCTATATAAAGGACATAGAAGATGGAAGCTTGCTATCTCATTGCTTGTTTGCTCTTACTCTAACTGGCAAGTCTATTCCTTCACTAGCATTAGAATTTACTACTTCTGGATTCTGGCATGTACTGATGAACAGCTAAGATTTCTGTCTTTGTATACTGATTAACTACTGGATTCTTGAACCTTTCATTGGTAGAGAGCCATTGTTAGACAGGCTGGACCGCACAGCCCATAGCTTGTAATCCTTTCTAATAAGTAACACACACACACACACACACACACACACACACACACACACTCTCTCTCTCTCTCTCTCTCTCTCTCTCTCTATTAGGTCTGTTCCTCCTCTAGAGAATTTTAACTAATGTATATTTTCTTTCCAGAAATTGTTCTGGAGTAACAGATATATAAGAACAAATTTTTTTAAAGTATTGAATAGATTTTCCAATTTGCCAAAACCTGTAATTACTAAGCCATCTCCAGTTGGTGAAGCCTCTCTGTGAAGCTTGGAAGTATTCAAAGCCCATACTGTGATTTATTTACAAAGGAAAAGAGACAAATGCATTTGATAATACTGATTCACCAATTGTGAGAGGCAAAAGCTTTGATTAATCTGTGTATATAATTTAGGACAACTTGTGGAAAAATAAGAAAAATGATGAAACTGATCAGTTGCTGCTAGACTTTCTGGATGAGTTGACAAAGGAAAAAAATGAGTTTTGTCATTAAAATTAATCAAATTCTAGCTTCATAAAATATGGTGAGGGGCAAGAATTTAATCAGTAATAAAATTGGCCTGCTCCAAATGCACATAAAGGATCTAGAGGTTTCTAAGTATACACTGAAAGATAATCTCTACAGCAGCCACAGAGCTCAAGTTGCAGAAAATAAAACTCTAGCCCTCATTATAAGATTAGCTGAATTCCCTGAAAATTCAAGTCCCAGCCTTAGCAGATGTTAGTTACAGTAAAGGCATTAAGTGTTAAAGAATGTGATTCAGTATCTTGGAATAGGCATGTTTGAGAGGACTCTATTGAAATGAGAAATTTGAAACCTTAGATTCCCACAGGTTTATCTCACCTGAGAAAGTAGTATCTTGTCTCACGAGCCTCATTATCCTACCTCCTCAATTATTTCCTTTTGTGCCATTGGCTGAGAAAATTAATTCACCATTTTCTACTAAACTAGCAGTGACTTTCCTTGAAGGAGATGTCAGACAAGACTATAATGATGTCCCTCAGGACCCACCAAAGGTTGTCTGTTGTTCTATATCCAGACTTAAGGCAAAACAGGATCCTACAGGAAAAATAGAAAGGCTGGGTCACAAAGAGGCACTATTAAAGTGATTGATGAGTTTGCTAGTTAATTCGAGTAGATATCTTGGGAATATATGTGGGAAAAGATTTTAAAGGTATGAGATATAGTGAAAGGAACATACAACTGATTGAGACTTGGTTTAATGAGTAGGGATTCTAGGTTTAATATGGAAGTTTACACAATTAGACAAATATCAAAAATGTTTACATGGTTGTCTGAAGCATTTGTCAAAGGATGACCTGCTGAAAAAGAGTTGGAGATGCTTCATATCCCTTGACTAAGTGTTGATGAAGAAATTTTTAGGCTCACGGAAATCACAACGCTACATTGGGTTTTCTGTGTAAAGTCTAATCCTCCACAATATGGGGGCCCAGAAGTCCTGGTCTTCACTAATTTTATAATATGAAAAATAGTAAAAGAGGCACCAGGATATATAAAGAAATTTGTTGTTGCCACTTTCCTTATGTAAGACTATAGGGATCAGTTTGATGAGTTTAATGCAATAAGTTTAATTGGACCCCAAGATAGAAATGGTCAGGTGGAAGCTCTGAATTGCCAAAGGCAAAGTGATCAAAGTTATCATAATGGGCATGACAGACAAAGTAATGTCCATGATGCCCTAACCCCTGATTGTCAGCAGAGGTAGAGTGAATTTAGTGGTGACATGACTCATATGGACCTTAGTACTAGCTAATCAATCTTGCTGTTTACAAACACTAATTAGATTAGAAACCTATTGGATTTTTGTTTGATCTGCATATATGGAAAAATTGTCAAAGAAATGAAAGTCTTACTTAGATCATGATGAAAGAGAATGTTGGCTTATAAATCAATTTCCAGATGTGTGATTTTTGCTTTGTAATAGAAAAGTCCTTTATAAAACCTGTCCTGTTGATATGATGATTTTTATGAAATTCTGAGGCCTTCAGCACA
Organism: Ondatra zibethicus; assembly: GCA_004026605.1. Taxonomy (NCBI): domain Eukaryota; kingdom Metazoa; phylum Chordata; class Mammalia; order Rodentia; family Cricetidae; genus Ondatra; species Ondatra zibethicus. The sequence goes on from PVIU01017842.1 coordinate 33,760, forward strand.
TTTCCAATCCATAATAGATCAATTTCTGCACTACCTTCTGCTAGAAGAACCTGGCAGACCTATATGCGATCAGGTGTGTGTAATGTATGTGGGACAAAGTCTAATTCCGGATTATACCTTGAACCTGAATAAATAATGAAGTCAATTCTGTATCACCTGGTGTAAATTCAGCAGTTTCAATATGTAAAACAACTCTTTCTGCATATTGCAAATCAGCTACTATGTTGAGAGGTTCTTTAAAATTCCTTAGTACCATGAAAATAGCATATAATTCTGACTTTTGCACAGATTTATAAGGGATTTGTTTTACTTTACTTAAATCTTCTGATGTGTGTCATGCCCTTTCTGATTTATTTTCATCAGTATAGAATGTAGGGGCTGCACTTTACTGGTGTGTCACATACAATGCAAGGAAGAATACAATCTACTCTCTTTATAAGATTAATTCTATCACTTTTGGGAAAGTTGTAATCTTTCCCCCAAAAGCAGTACAAGTTCTTTGCCAATATTCACTATCTTCACATAATTTGTTAATTTCATCATTAGTAAAAGGTACTATAATTTTTGCTAGATCTATTCCTACTAAAAGTCTCAATTTTCCTTTTATAATTAATTCAGAGACCTTTTCCACATAAGATTTTGATTTTTTTACTCAGTTTGTGTGGTAAAAAGATCCATTCTAAGATAATATATTCGTTTTGCATTAAAATTCCTATAGGGGAATATTTAGAAGGTACTATGACCAGAATGTGATCAAGATTTAGATCCACACAACTCACATGTGTCTCCTGTAATTTCTTTTTCATCAAAGTAAATTCTCTTTCAGTTTCAGCTGATAATTCTCTGGGACTATTTATATCTTTGTCACCATTTAAGGTTTTGTTTAAATGAACTATTTGATCAGGGGTTATCCCAAAAGTGGATCATAGATTAGAAATGTCTCCTAGCAATCTTTGAAAATTATCAAGAGTCTGAAACGGATCACTCTTAACTTGTATTTTTTGTGTTTTAATTTTTGTAAACCTATTTTATAACTTAGATAATTGACAGAATCTCGTTTCTATTTTTTCAAGAGCAATTTGTAAACCCCAACCAGGCAAAACTTTCTTACTTCTTCAAACATCCTTTCTAAATTATCTACATTTGAATCAGATAGCAAAATGTCATCTTTGTAATGGTAAACTAGACTCAGGAAATTTCTGACATTTTATTTTCAATGGCTGACTTACAAAATACTGGTAAAGGGTAGGGTTATTTAACATTCTCTGTGGGAGTACCCTCCATTGATAATTTTTAGTAGGCTGAGAATTTTTATAAGTAGGCACTGTGAAAACAATTTTTTCTCTGTTTTTTTCAAAGGTATAGTGAAGAAACAGTCTTTTTAGTCAATAACTATAAAAGGTCATCCTTTAGACAATAGGGAAGCAAACAGGTTACAGATTGTACAGGACTCATTGGTTGAGTCATCTTATTAACAGCTCTTGGATCTGTTACCATTCTCCTTTTTCCATATTTATTTTTAACAAGAAATAAAGGAGAATTCCCACGACTGCTTGATTCTTCAATATTCTGAGCATCTATTTGCTCCTGTACCAGTTATTCTAAGGCCTGCATTTTCTGTATTGTTAAAGGCTATTGCTTAACCCATATAGGTTTCTTGCTTAACCATTTTAAAGGTAGGGCCATGAGTACCTCTGAGAGTTTGCTAGTTGTTGTTCTGTGTTTTAGTACAACTTGAATGGTTGATGACTTTTAAAAATAGTACCTTATAATATCCTTCCCAGAAACATGGGTTGGTTTATCTTCTGTTTCTAAGACTGCAAGAATGTTAATATGTGAATTCCATTGCAGCAACAGATCACAACCACATAGATTCCCTGCTATGTTAGTCACATATGGCCTCATCTTTTCTCTCTGTCCTTCTGGCCCTATGCATTCAAAGCATCTCATGTTTTGTTTTACTTTAGATAGGGCCAGACATTTCCTATTTTCTACTGGAATTTTTCATTCATCCTCCATGATTATTGAAGTATGGCTTTTTATGGGAGGCACTGAATTCTCTAATTTTCCTGGGGAGGTGTGTCCTCCACAGTGACTGGGAATGACTGGACTACGTTTGACATAGGGGCCTGTGAGAAGCCTCTCAAGGAGTTTCCTGATGATAATGGGTTACCTTGTTCCTTTTGGTTATCTGCTTTCATTAGTCCAGTGTTGGCCTTTGCCACATCTTCTACATAATCCAGAAGATAGAGATCTTCTAATTTTGTCAATTTCCAGAATAAGCATTATTTCTAGGAATGACCTGTCTAGAATCCCTTCTTAGATGGGCTGTTCTACCACAATTAAAACATTTGGTATTTTGATGTTTCTTCATACCTTTGGAAATTGCTTCTCCTACCCACGCCTCAGTATTGTAGTCAAATCACTCAACATTGGCTGTGTGCAAGATCCATTCACCCATTGGTGCTGATCTGACCTTAAAAGGCCTAATGATCTTTTTGCATTCTGAGTTGGCATTTTCAAAAGCCAGAGATTCAATAAGTACTCATGTAGCTTCTAAATCTGATACCCCTATTTGTACACTTTAGTTAATCTTTGTAAAAAGTCACTAAAGGGTTCTCTTGAACTTTGTATGACCTTAGTATATGATTCACTTCTTCCTTGTTCCCATGTCTTGTCCCAAGCATTCAAGGCTGTTGTATGGCATAGGGACAAGATGTATTAATTGTATATAGCTTGATTACCTAGATCAGCATAATAGCCCTCACCAATAATTTGATTTTTGAGGGCCTCAAATCCTTTGGCTATATCGTGGGACATAATCTTCTACAGCCCATCTTCTAGCACAGCTGAGAATAATTAAAGCCAATCATGTAGAGTAATCTTATTTCTTGAAGCCCATGTCTTTACCAACTCCCTAACATATGGTGAATGCCATAAGATACTACTGTTTGATTAATATCTTTTAGGCCTTTCATACATACATGTTCCCATTTACATTCTGTATATCCTTTTAGGTAATGAGTATTTTCTGGCTTTTCCGAGGTAGTAACAGGATAAGTAGCTAAAACTCTTGGTACTAGCAATGCTAAATAATTACTATTGTCCTTTGCACATACCTGCTCTCCTTGCTCATCAGTTCTGAGAAGTTCCCCAACTGATTCAATTTTTTTATTGCTGTCTTTTGTAAAGCCTGAATCTCTTGACCTGTGAATATTTCTAATGATTTCATCAAATCAATTAATTTCTGGTTCTCATTCTGCACATGTGATTTTAAGGTTTTAATTTTTCCATTAATGATATCTTCTCATCTTTAGAGATTATTTGGATGGTGTGTAGATTGCCTTCCTGGAGAAATGTTCTTTCTGCTAGTTTATCATAACGTTTTAACAAATTTTGATTGTCAATTTCAACAGTCTGAATCCTTTCAGATTACTTCTCATTACCAATCTGTAAAGATCGTATCACTTCTAAAAGTTTTTTCATTCTTGACACTGTTATCAAACCATTTTTTAAAGAATATAATATGAAGAACAAAACTAATAAACACCATGGCCACAAAAATATATGTATCAGATAGGTCATAAAACTCTTGCAGCCATTTATCCGTAGTAGAAATAAAAAGGTTGTTAAATTTCTGGATGGAGATATTGTCGGCAATAACCTTGGGATAGTTTTACAACTTTCAAATTTATATATTTACTTATTAACCAATTAATCTAATATTTAGGTATCAAATATCTCCATTATAATATTCATAAAATTATTGTAGGTATAATAATATTGACTGACTAGCCAATGTGGCAGTTGCAGCTATAAGCCAGGTCCTAGATCAGTACCTGAATTACCCGAGACTTAGCAGAATTACTAACAAATTTAGCAGCACACCTGCATATGGAAAGTCAAGGAAATCAGAGCTCATAGGCAGTCCCAAACTGCAAGATAACTGGCCAGAATCTAAGCCAGGCACTCATAGATCTGATCTTGGAAATGCAAGAATGTGTTCTAGGTGCAAGGTTAGAGCTCCTAGGGTCAGAACTTGGCCTGATCAGAGCAACTGAACCCCAAAAACAGATCTTAGCTTGGGTAGCAGTAGTGAGCCACATAGACCAGAGAAGCCACTGAGGAATTGTGGCAGGAAGCTGAGGGTGGTGGTAACTCAATGGCATAGTAGGCAGAACCTAGCCCCGCAGGCACAGATTGGAGGGAAATTGCCAAGGTGCCACCGCAGGCCAGCAAAGCCAGACATTACGCAGCTGCACCAGAGGGGTAGTTTAGCTGTGAAGGGGTAGTTCAGCTGCACAGGTTAGGAGGAGGCCTCCAGGGTTCTGGACAGGGCCCAGCAATAGCATGGACTGAGGCCATGTGTACACCAATTTGTAGTGGTACCAAAGAGTTCCACAATAACCCAGAATGGAGTACAACAAAAGTTTATTTATTTGGGGATAAACTCACAGTAAGGGTAGTGATCCACAGTCCTCTGCATGCACTGGGAACTAGAACTGAATCCAGCTGAAAAAACAAAAACAAAACAACAACAACAACAAAAAAAAGCAGGGATCTACATGCTTTTAATGTATATTTATAGTACATGAGACCATACCCAAAATGGGCTGATATCTTAAAGGCTATTGGATGAAGGGGTTCCTACAATATATACCACTCCAAAATGCCAGGAAGGGAGAATATCAAGGAAATACTGCATAAATATAAGACCGAAAACTTGCTGGGTAAATTCCAAACTGTTCAGCCCCATGTCTAATATCAAAACACTCTTCAGATCTCCAACTCTACTCAGCTTTGTGGGCTGTAGCACACTTCTTTCTCTTAGGATCATTCCACCCCCTGTTACCAGCTCTCATCAACAGGTATCCCACAACTCCGGCATCTCTAACATCTTTGGTTCTCCAAGTTATAGAGGCTTCAATTTCACAGCTTCATGCAATGGCCTCTCCACTAGGCCTCCATTCGGGAAACCCCTGACACATGCCTGGCCCCACTGGCTTTGTTCAATAACTCATTTCTTCTATCCTTAACTCTAAGTACAGAATTAGCAGAGCTACATTTAACCCCAGCACTGGAAAACTGTCTGAAGCCCATAAATCATTTTTTGTCTGATTAAAAGCACACTGCGCTGCCTGGAAATCTTAGCAGTAGGAATCCATCATGCTGTGCTCAAGCTTGAGCTATAGCTGCCAGTGTCTTTGCCTCTTCACCCAATCAAGGCAGTCACTGTCTGTGTCTCAGGGTGCCACTGAGGTTTTAGGAGATGAATGGATTTGGGGAGAAGTAGGACTTGTAGATTACAGGGTCTGATGGAAGGATGCTGGAGCAGCCTGCCTGTAAGAGGCTTCCCCTTGCACCTGAGGTGGGTAGGGGAGGGTTCCGGGGTTTTTCCCTGGTACCTAGGGCCTAGAGACTGGGCTATCCAGCTAAGAGGCTGGTCATTCACTTCTTGGTCTGTACTGTGTCTCAGGGAGCCACTAGGTTCCCAGGGAATGGGCAGGTTTAGGGATGGAATGAGATTTACAGATTGAAGCGTCCAACGGGAGGTTGCTGGGGCAGCCTGTCTGCAGCAGGTTTACCCTTAAAGCTAAAGTGGGTAGGGGAGGGGCTCAGGGCTTTAACCTGGGGCCTAAGGACTAGACACTGACTGTCCAGTTGAAAGGCTGGTCACTCACCTCTTGTTTCTCTAGGTTCTGGTAGTGCCATATTGTTCTTTATGTTGTTGAATATATTCTTCTACTGGTATCTACCCTTCTCTTCCTCCAACCAGTATAGGAGGTGTCTGTGGCTCTGGGAACCACTATTCCTCCAATTGGTACAGAGGTGTCTCTACAAGGCATTCTTTGTCCAATCTGTGCAGGTGATGTCTTTGTCTCTGGGGCCGCTGATGCCACTGGTGAATTGTTCAGTTTGTTTGGTCAAGTGGGAATTGTAGATTCTAGGGTATAATGAGATGGTGTTTGGATTGGCTGACCTACAGGAGTCTTGCCTGATAACTGGTTAGTGGGTCTGTGATGGACAGGGAATGGGCATGGGGTATTACCCAGAGACGAGAGCCTAGAGACAGTAGACATTATCTTAGAGCAAAGGGTTGGAAGATTTTCCATTTAAATGGACATAAGAAGAAACTTGGTGTACCTATTCTAATATCTACCAAAATAGACTTCTAAGCAAAATTAATCCAAAGAGATGTAGAAGGGAATTTCATATCCATCAAAGGAAAAATCTACCAAGATCAGGTACAAGTTTTCAACTAAAGCCGCAAAACAATCCCACACCAGGTTGGGTTAAAAGGGGTTATTTATTGGAGGGGAAAAAACTTACAGAACACTGTACTACACCACAGTCCTCTCATCGCAAACAGGAAACAGAGAGTCTAGCAGTCTGAACAGGAGCCCGAAGCAAGAGAGAGCCAGCGGAGGGCTGCTGCCGCTTTTTAAAATGAAAAAGACCACACCCCAGTGTGCTGGTATCTTAAAAGCTATTGGCTGCAGGAGCGGAAAGAGCTCCCGCAGCATTGAACATCTGTGCTCCAAATGTAAGGTCAGCCAAATTTGTAAAAGAAACACTATTAAGCTTAAATCACACATCGTACCCCAAAAAATAATATTGGGAGACTTTAACACCCTACTCACATGAATGGACAAGTTATACAGAAGGAAATTAAACAGAGAAATAATGAAACTAACAGACATTTTGATTTAAATGGACCTAACAGGTATCTACAGAACTTTTCACCCAATGAGAAAAGAATTTAGCTTCTTATAGAGACAGAGACCCACATTCACATCAGAGCAATGGATTGAGCCCCCAAGGTGCAGGTGAAGAGCAGAAGGTGGGAGAAGATGAGTTAGGAAGTTAGGACCGTGAGGGGCTGGCCCACCTACTGAGACAGTGTGCCTGAACTAATGGGAGTGCACCAATCCACCTGGACTGGGACTGAATGAGCATATGATCAAACCA
>PVIU01017843.1:0-40159 GCA_004026605.1 Ondatra zibethicus
CTGCGCAAAGAAAATTAGGAAAACAGTCAATATTTGTTTTCTAGGAAGGTTTCCCTTCTGCTCAGATTGTGTCTGAATGTTTACTTGGTTTGTGTCATTCTCAAGAGAGGTGGCTTATTATTGCCTCTTGGACGGCGGTCTCAGAAAACCAGGGACAGCTGTTTGTTCTTCCCATGAACCGCTTCCAAAATGATTATTATTCAGCCCTAAAGTATTAAAATGACATGGGTTATTGTTATGAAGTTATTGCAGCTATTTTCATACCTCTTATGAAATAAATACCAATTTTTGTGTCATAGAGTGGAGTTCTCCAGGCAATGAATTGTTTTAATAGAAATGTTGACATCTTATTTAAGCTTCACACAGGATGAACAGCAATTTGAAGCCATCAAATCAAGTCTGCACTTGTTTACTTGTAGTAGATAGACAGAAAACATTTGTTTTCTTGTTCTTTAAACATTTGGTTATCCAATATAATTTAGTTCACAATAAATTGTAATACTGACCATTATAAAAGGGCATCTCACTCCTATAGCCAAATATTGATCATTTCTCAAATCTTTCCACGTGGAATTCTATTAATCAAGTGATGTATAATATGTATTGATATGGTAACTTACATTGTGACCAAAGGCCTCCCTGAAACCCATAAACTCTTGGATAGTGAAATATTTATATGATTCAGTTTCAACACTCAAATAGAAAGGATTACAGCTCACTATATTTGACATGACCAGCTTCTGTGGAGTAATGGTTCATGCGCTGAACTCTGAATCCATCAGAAGTCGTATCTTGGTGGAATCTATTCCTTGAGGAAGAGAACTGCTCAGTCATCCTCATCAACTCAGACCATGAAACACAATATAAACAGGCTGCCCATGCATGCATGGTTCGGTATTGCCAGGGGCACGTTTCACGTCATACCTTTAAATAAAATCATGGTGTCTCATTTTATTCATCTAGAAAGTAGTCAGAGTAAAAGAAGATAAAACAAGGCTTGGTGCAGGTATATCTACAGGGAAGTTAAAATTCTGGGTCTAATTTCTTATTTCTGTCAGAATCATGACATGAACTTTACATTGATAGGAAAGTAGGAAAGAGCCTGATCCTATGAACCATGCCAACATGAACAAGAGACCGAAGATACCTGACTACGATGTTGAGTTTTTTCTTTGGCTATGTATCCTGAAAGGAGATTTAAAAAAAAATAGAAATTCGAGTCTACTTTTTGAGGAATCTTCACACTGTTTTTCATAATCACTACTCCAGTCTACAAGTCTTGTGTGCTAGGACACGATTTTTCTTCTACTCTTATTCCCTGAGATGACAGCTCATTGTCTGCCTGTTGTTCAACCAGTAGATGGCATCTCATCACAGTTGTGATTTACACTTCCCAGATAATGAGCCAAGTGATTTTTTTTTTTAACCACAAACATTTTGGCTCTTTGTAATCAGAGAAGTGAAGTCGATGTGTAACTGTTTCACTGATCATTTTGTCACCATATATATATATGTGTGTGTGTGTGTGTGTGTATATATATATAATCTTTCCTGACAGACTTGAATTCAGATACCTGGAATGTTGGATAAATGAAATAGTTTAATACTGATTCTTATTTGTTGAATTCTTTTGTTAATTTTAGAGTTAAAGCATTGACACTGTTAAATTTTAAGTTAAGTTACACTTAATCACTAAATGAATGGACAAACCTTCAAATTTTCACTGGCAAGAAAGTTTTTTTTTTCTCTTCTTGTTCTATACCTCACCTCTACTCACACCATTTTTGATCCTTATTCTTATCTAATTGAAGTCTACTGTTTCATGTATTAGCTGTCAATTGAATCATAGTAGTACTTCTAGTGTTATAGAATAGCAGTGATAAAATATTTTTCTATTTTCTTATGTATTTATTATTTGAAACAATTTTTTAAATTTAAAAGTATATTGATTATGTACTTCCCATCCCCCAAGTGTTTCAAGATACACTACCAATCCCTACCTATTCAAATTTAAGTTCTTTCTTCAAAAACACAACCCAAATACAACTAAATCCTCTAAAACCAAGAAACAAAATAAAACTACACCCAAAAAGAAAAAAAAAACCCACCATATTGTAACTAAAAAATTTGAAAATACAAAATTCAAAACAACTAGAAATACTGACTCCATACATTGAAAAATACTTATACATTTTGGTACCAAAAACTGGATGACATTTAACATTCACAGAACCAGTCTAAATTCTAGTTTTCCCATCAACCATATTTTTTGCTTCCATGGAACACATCCCATCAAAAACCCACAGAAAAAAAGGTTTCTTCTGCTTTGGTTTAAAGATTGGAGACCCACCTTGTGGCCATGGTTTCCTAGACCAGGGTATCCTTCCTAAGGTGGCATTAAAACCACTCCATTTTTTTTCTCATTCTAGCATGAGAGTAATTATTCCCTCATGTTAGTTCTTTTAACCTGTTCCAGGTATTTCCCAGGTTGTAGATCGTTGTGACATTGTCCATGACACTCAATCCTTCTTACTGTGAAAGTGGAACTCTTCAACTGGAAACAGTATACATTTTAGTATGATTTTACTATATTTTCAAAAAGGAATTAACATGAAAATATTCAATCTAATGATTTTTTGAATATTGACTTTTGTAAATATTTTGTATTTATAGAATTCTATATTCAGTAGCAGAAAAGAAATAGAGTAGAATGAGTTTACATTTTTTACAATGAGATTCAAGATGTGGAAAATGTTTTCACTTCTTTTTAAACAAGTGGTTATGAATATCTTTTTCTGTGGCAGGAATTCTGTCCTTTGTTGAACACTATGTCACTTAGGAACGAGAGATAAATAAGAGACAGTGTCTAAAAACCGGGATTTCATTGTTTTGGGAAAACATTCTGGTAAATGGGTAAAATAAGAAGAATTTGGAGCTTGATTCTAGAAGGAAAACATTTAAGCTAAGTCATCAAAAATTTAGAAAGTATGCAAGAATGATTAGGAACTGAGTGAGGCTGTCATAAATATAATATAATAATATAATATAATAGCAAAGCCTAGAGATTTCTCAAAGTATTGAATCATGGCGATAAGGGTAGCTTCAACATGAGTTAACTTAGTACAGACTGTTGAGTAACAGGCAAGAAAGGTTAAGTATTGTCAAGACACTTCCTTAAAATGATATGTGATGTGTATATATATATATATATAATATATATATTCCTTAAAATGATACTATATATATATATATATATATATAATATCAAGTAAAAAAGTCTGTCTGGCCAGGCAGTGGTGATGCACACTTTAATCCCAGCACAGTATAAAGTAAGCCTGGTCTACAGAGTGAGTTCCAGGACAGGCTTCAAAGCAACCCAGAGAAACCTCTCTTGAAAAACCAACCAACCAACCAAACAAACAAATAAATAATCCTGTCTATACTAAGTGGTACACATTCTATTGATGTTAGAAATATAAATAAGACTTAAATAGGTAAGTTTCTGCACAATTTGACAAACACCAGCCCAATATCTGCATTTTAGGCTTACTGAAGAAGGGACTAGCATTTCTGATGCACACATTCTAAATGATTTAAATTTACGATTATGCAAGCCATGAAGAAACATGACGGAATAAGGCTCAAGAAACTTGGTTGTAACTCCTTTCAATCTGATCCTAAGATGCAGTCTTATGTTATGAAGAGATAAAACACCAAAAGCATGAATCGATTCTTGACCTTCCATTAGATCGTGAGGTTAGAGTGTGATAAACTTCCTAATGAGTGGATATGACCTTCCACTGCAGTGAGCTTCTCTATATACTTAAGTTTGCCTTCCCAAGGGGGGAACACTATTAAGAAAAAGATGAGTACTTTTTGTTTGTTTTTAAGTCCTGATTTTCAGAAAGATAAAACTATATTTAGACCAAGGTGGAAGGTTTTTTTTGTTATTTCACTTACTATTTGAAAACAAAGTGACTAAAAGCTCCTATTTCTGGGAGCCAAACTGTAAATTCATTACCACCAGCTAAAAATGGAACTTCAACCTAGCTTTTTTTTCTACAAGGTAATTGTGATGTATGTTTCTTTGTCTATGTAGTCACAATTAACTAGCCCTTTAATGATCTCATTGAAATCTGAAATAGGGTGTATTCATAAAGACTTAAAGATGCACTTTAACATTATTTAGATTAAAGAGAGTCACAGTATAAGGTAGACGTGAAAGGGCACACAATTGTGTTTCTTTGTTCCTAGGTAACGTCATGAGTAAATGTATTTCCAAAACAAAATTCTAACTTTATTTCATATAAATAGTACTTACTTCAATTATTTCACTACAGGTAATGATTTATTTAATCTTAAAAATGGAATCTGAGAATATAGGTCAGTTGCAGAGTGGTTTCTACCATGTGCAAGTCGCTGAGGGCGACCCCCTCTCCCAAACCTTAAAACCAAGTCTTGAATATAATGTATTTGCTGTCTGTGACCCTAAGGTTGGGACCATATAGCTTTTTACTTCAAACTTGAAGAAACACAAAGCAAGATTTACTTTCCTTTACGAATTACAATTATATTAACACCTGACAAAATGATGGATAAACATTAATGTCCTTGGCTAAGAATAAGAGCCAATACTTTTTGCTCTCCACCCACTCACTCCCTTCCCAAGAAAACTGTCCAGATAAGATGCCACTGGAGAGAGTCCTTAAAAATTGTTATAAAGATACTGAAGTGTTGCTTTTCACAGTTGATGCCTTCTGACAAGGGTGGAGGGTGGGGAAGGATTCAATTATCTTTAGAAGAGTTGCCACAGGGAATTTGACCAAGCTCTATTGACTATATGAAGAACACAAAATTTGTGGTGATATTTTGTTTGTACTTTAACAAATAAAGGTTGCCTGGAGATCTGAGTGCTGAGCTAGCCACACTAGTTAGTCATTGATGCCAGGCAGTGGTGGCGCACACCTTTAATCACAGCACTTGGGAGGCAGAGGCAGGTGGACCTCTGTAAATTCAAGGTCAGCCTAGGCTATGTGAGATTGAATCAGTCTAAAAGAGAAACAGAGACAAGCAGTGAGGACTCACACCTTTAATCCCAGCAATACAGAGGTAGAGACAGAAAGTGATTTGGCTGGGCAGAAAGAGGACCACAAGGCACGAAGAGACAGGAACTCAGCATTCATCTGAGGTTTCTTAATGGCATATAGTTTGAGGGCTTCTAGCGACAGGTAACCCTTTTGGTCTGGGGATATCGTAGAAGCAAGAACTAGTGGCTGGCTGCTCTGCTTCTCTGATCTTTCAGCATTGACCCTGATCTCTGATTTCGAGTTTTTACTATTAAGAACAGTTAGAATTCACGCTACGCAAATTAACTTATCTTTTAAATTTTCTGTAGACAGCACAAGAGTGGAAGGGTGGCCCTGAGAGGAATAGGAAACAAATGTGATCTGGTGCGTTGTAGGAAATTCCCAAGTAATCAATAAAAATATTATGTTGAAAAAAAATTTCTCTAAGCTCTGAAAGTGAATACTTACATGGGCTCTGGATTTTCAACAAAATATTTTAGGAGTAGTATTAAAATATTCCATTGGGGCCAGAGATAGGCCTCATCCAGGAAAAGCCCTTGTTTGCCTTTCAAACCTGACAACTCGAGCTTCATCCCAGGAACCTACATGAAGGTGGGAAAGTATCAATTTCATAAGTCGTCTTCTGACGTTCACATATGTTCATGACATAGGTGTGTCCCCCCTTACACACACACACACACATATACACATACATACATGTACACACACACACACACACACACATATATATAAAACAACAGTAAAAATAAGTGTAAAAACCAAAATTTTAATTCTTCTATTTCTTTTTAAAGAATATTTTTCTCCATGGATATTGGTAGTATATTAGACAAGAAATATTAATTATGTAGATCCAAATAAAATTTCTTTTACTTCAAAATGTTCAGATTTCCATAATATTCCATTTTCTACGTGAAATATAGGCTTGCTACTAGGTTTGTTAACTGTACATTTTTAATACGTGAGATTCAATAATTACTGACAACTTAAGATACCTCATTTCATTATTTTACCTTTATTATTAGTTAATTTGCATTTATTGAAACAGAAGAGAATTTGCATTGTTTTCCAGTTCACATAGGACATTTTCTAATGTGACTATCTGCTGAAGTTACAAAACAAATCATATTTTGGTGAAAAAGTCTGAAGATTTCCAGGGTTTTTTTTTAAACCACCAATAGAATGAAACTGGAAATCAATAGCCGAAGGAATATGGAAATATTCAGGATTACAGAGAAATTGAGAAATCTTTTTAACATGAAAATAATGATGCAACTAAAAGGGAATAAATAAAATTTTCAGATAGAATGAGTAAAACAATTTAACTGATACCTTAAATTATTAATAATAATTTAAGTTTGAGAAAATTGAAAAAAATAATAGAAACAACATCACTTTGACTTTTGCCCTTCTATTTTGAGAATTTTTATTTTCCTGAATTATACTAGGAAAAGAATAATAGATGCAGAAATACTTTAAAACAATCTTGTTGATCTTTCTAACTTTCTTCTCCTCAACTGTATAAGCATTATTTATGTATTAGCATTATTTAGTACCTTTTTCTTCATGTTTTACAAAACAGGGTTTCTTTGTAGCTTCGGAGCCGGTCCTGAAACTACCTCTTGTAGTCCAGTCTGGCCTAAAATAATAGAAATCAACCTGCCTCTGCCTCCTGAGTGCTGGGATTAAAGGTGTGTGCCACCACTGCCCGGCTTAGTACCCCTTTTAATATAGTCATATTTCCACATATCAACCCTTTCTTTATCAACCCCAAATATGTACTGTTTCTCCTATTTCTTTAAACAATTTTTATAGGTTTGTGTGCCATATGAAACTTAAGTTTATTGTAATTTTCCTTTCATTCAAGAATCATAGGACAGATGAAAAAAATTAAAGAACTCAAGAAATTAGGCTTCACCAACCTAAACAATCAAATTAAAAATAGGGTATAGATCTAAACAGAATTATTAACAAAAGAATCTGAAATGGCTGAAAAGCACTTAAATAAATGTTCAACATCCTTACCCACCATGGAAATGCAGATCAAATCTACTTTGAGATTCCACATTACACTTGTCAGTATGACAAGATCAATGACATAAATTACAGCACATGCTGGCAAGGATGTGGAGTAAGAGGAACCCAGAAAGACAAACATGATATGTACCCATTTATGACAGCATTTTAGTGTTAAGTAAAGGCTAATCACAATACAGTCCACAGACCTGCAGAGGCTATGTAACATGGGTAGCTCTGTGGGAATATATGGATCTCATTCAGAAGGGGCAATAGAGTATGTTTCACGGGTGGACTGGGGGAGAATTGGGATGGGAACAGGAGGAATCAGGTTGGGGAGAGAGGGACTGAGAGAGAGAGAGAGAAAGTACTGTGCAAGACTAATAGAATAGGTGGGCATTTAAGAGGGTGTATGGAAACCTATTGCAGTGGAAACTTCTGGAACCTATAAAAAGGGCACAAGCGAGGAATCCTAGTAATGGAAGATACAGAACCTGACTGGCCATCTTCTAAACCTTGGTGAGACTTCCAGTAGTAGAAGTGGGACACCAATGTAACCACAAAACCTTAAAATGTATAGCCTGTCCTGTCTGCGAGATGTACTGGGACAAAGGCGGATCAGTGTTTTCTGGAATTGCCAACCAATGATTGGTCCAACCTGAGACGCAAGCAATGAGAAGCTTCCCATGTCCAACACTGCCTGGATGATCAGGATCCAGAAGTTGGAAGGGTCAGAGACCTATTGTAGAAATGGACATGACCGACAAAAAGCGTTCCATGAAAAGTTTTCTAATGATATTCTGCCATATTCAGTTTCCTAGCCCAATCATCAGAAATGCTTTCTTCAGCAGCTAATGAGAGAAGATACAGAAACTCACAGCCAAACATTAGACAGACTCAGAGGGACCCCGTGGAAGAGGCAGAGGAAGTATCATAGGAGCCGGAGGAGTCATGGACATCAGAACACTGTCCACCGAGTCAGCTATGCGGGACTCAGAGGGTCTGGCCGAGACTGAAACAGCAACCACAGAGCCTATATGGGTCTACATAGGTCCTCTGCATAAATGCTGCGGTAGTTTAGATGGGGTTTTGTGGAACTCCTATCAATGAGAGTGGGGGGAACTCTGACTCTCTTGCCTGCTTCTGGGACCCTTTTCCTTCTATTGAGTTGCCTAATCCAACCTTGATATGAGGGTTTATGCCTAGTTTTATTACATCTTGTTATACCATATTCATGTGATATCACTGGCAGGCCTTCTCTTTCTTGAAGAGAAAGGGAGAAGCATGATTAAGGTTTATGCCCAGAGATATGGGTAAGGTAGATGGTTAAGAAGGACCTTTCGAAAAATCTTCCACAACTGAACTGAAGCGTGAGAGTCTGAGCAATTGAACAGAGGAAAATTCAGGATATGTAAGTGATTTGAAACCTTCCCTAGAGTCTGAGCAGCAGAATTTTAAAGAAGTATTACAAAGCAAAATATCTTATTGAGCTGCTCTTTAAGAACTACTATAAATTCTGTGTATTTAAGTGCTTTGGAGTGGAGGAAGGAAGACAAACACCATGTGAGAGATATAAAAATGCATCTTATATAAAATTATGGAAAATTCAGAATTTAGACTTGTTTCCCAGAAAGTTACATTTTAGGATAGAAAGGACAGGGGAGAAATATGACCAATTATCTGTAGTCTCCAGATAGTATACCTTTTTTCTCCTAATTTTGCAGTTTTGTTTTCTTTGTATTTCCTTCCTGCACAAAAATGCCTACAAGAACATTTTAAAATCTCACAGTAATACTACTAAATATTCTAATTTGAAAACCTTGTTTCTTAGTAGGCCTTAGAATGTTTTCAGGTCACAATCTAATTTAAGAACTGGGACCAATAAGAAAATATCTCATTTACATACAGTGAATTATGCATGAAAAATATAAAAAAGTTCCCTACAGTAATGCCCTAATTATGCTTTAATTCATCAATATGAGAATTCTGGTTTATCTGCACCACATGCTCACAACTGGGACAAAATTAAAGAAATTATGCTTTATAAATGAGAATAAAATTTCCATTTATATCCCTGTGTAAAATTCCATTTTGCTGCTTCTAGAAATGGTCAGGATTGGTTTTAATTGCAGCACAGAATATAATAAACAGGGCTAAATTTATAAAAATAGAGAGACTATCACCTTACATAGCACATTTAACACACTTCAAGACTTGTCATGGACGCTAGAAATACTTTAGAACGATTTCACTGATTGCTTTCGTTAACTGCTTTCTTTAACATTTAACCATTTATTGGTCTAATTTTGCACAAAATGAAGAACACTTAAAACCCATGAAAATAAAGCAAATCTACCACCCCTTCATGGAAATAATAAAATAAAAATAGTTATTTTTGTGGGGCAGTGCTGTGTTTTGCAAGTATCCTACATTTAAATATCCCTAGTGTATACCCACATCACTATTGTAACCTAGTAAACAAGGATCTCATACCTATATGCTCCTATCTACTTCAAACCAGTAGCTATCCCATGCATGATAGGGTATTATCACTCAAATTCTGTAGTGATAGAGTGGAATTTATACATAGGAAACTACACTGTGAACTACATATCTTTTGTAATAATTTTCACCCATGAATTCTTGCTTCAAAGAAGCTCTGTTCTTTTTAAATATAAATTAGTGAGTTTAAGTCTCAATCTCTTTGTTTAATAAATAAAAGAGCCTTAAAAGTACATTCATCAAAACTGAGGTCATTAAAGGGAACTATACCTATAACTCTAGGAATCAGGATAAATTACTGTGCCAACAAGAGAACTGCTTTTATTGTTGTCCTTATCTACAATTGCTTATGAAATGATAGTTAAGTTTCAGTCAATTATATTACCGTAGAAATTTTCAAGATATATATATATGTACCACCCAGCCCACCTTGTACTAGGGAAAATTCAGGGGAAAAACAGCTATATGAATCTAGCTTTCCTGGTCCAGCAGCGTGAGTTTGAGGACCCCTGAATGTGACCTGCTCCCAGATGAAACCAATTTAATGCTCCATTGCACATAGAACAGTATGTATGAATCACAAACCCTGCAGATAAATTAGTGACAGGAACATCTGAATAGGATTCTTTGTAAGTCTCTTATCTGCAGCCAGGCAAGCTTGTTTCGTACTTACTTCCAAAGATAAAACCACAGGGTAGGTTGCCTTGGCAGGTTCTCACAAAGGAAACAACTGCCATCATCTATTATGTGGGGAAAAAAAGTCCCCTTATTATTTTAGGTACCTGTGGCAGCGAGTGGAGCAAAGTGAAAACCGTCTGCCAGCTGAACACTCATCTGTTGATTATCAGGCCTTATGTCTTTGCTGGCTTTCATGAGCTCTGTGATTCTTGCTCTTTTTCTTATTTTTGACAGTTCTAATATCCCCAAGTTGAAACCATGGCCCGGTTCAAGAACAAAACAGCAGGTTATCGAAAAACAACTTATCAGAGGCCAAACAGGGAGGAGAGATGTCAGCCATTAGTAAACTGATGGAGACCGATCCGTGACAAAGCCAAAAATAGGATCCTTCAAGAGTTCATCTTTAATTTATTCTGGTTGAAAATAATATCAGAGAAAACCTGAAATACTAAATGTATGTTCTAAGTATTTGTGGATAATAGTCTTTAAAAAGCAAAATAATAGACATTTAACTTTGAAAGCTCATTGAATTGAATAATCTGTAAAAGTAAATATAAATAATTAAAAGACTGGGGTAGGAAATGGAGAGAATACTCGACAAGGAAGCCTGCTGTGCAAGAATGAAAGCCTGAACTCAGATCTCAGCACCTGAATCGCAAACTGAGAGTGGTCCTCAGAGTGCATACAGCTTCATCATTGGGAAGCAGACTCAGGACTGTCTGGCTGGTTTTCATCCTAGTTGAACAGTGCAAGCCTGAGGTTCAAGAAGAGAGCCTGTTTCAAAGAATTAGAAGAAGAGCTATGAAGAAGGACACCAAACATCCTCTGGTGTATGCACCCAGTTGAACCACATACACACAGGCTGCAAACATCTAAGTCATGCTTTCATCAGGGAATGCTGAAGACATATTTTCTGCAAAGTTAAACATTTATTAATCTCTACAATTCCTTAAAGTTGAACACTCAAAAGAATAGGCCATGAATTCCTATTTCCTGAATTAATTATCATGCGCAACTATACTTCAGTGAGAAGATACACCTCAATAACCATTTTATTTCACTATATCAGTTGTAAGGTGTTTACAGCTCAAAACATAGGAACTACACTCACTGTTTACATTTTTTTAGAGGTAGCTCTTCTCATGCAAACCAGACTTGCTCTTTCTAAGTGAGTTTGTGTTAAAAATAAAAGGGAAATTTAATTTTCTTTTCCATAGACACTTAAATGCTAGCAAATAAACGGCGCTAAAGGGAATAATTTCTAAATTTTGTACTTTCAAATGTAACAAGGCTTATCTCTCTCACTATCTTTGTAGAATTTCACAGTGATCTCATTACAGTAAGAAACCAAGTAGAGCCATGGTCATTTAATTAAATTCAGGTGTGAAATTAAGCTATATAACTATGCACCATGGCTTGGTTAGATATGTACACTGGGAAGTCATGGTGATGTTGGAATGTAAGAACCAAAACAAAAATCCATATAACTTAAACAATGTACAACATGGTAATTTTAGCTAAATTAAAAGTTCCATATGTGAGGTAATTTATATCTTCCTAAATATAATAAATGATAGCAAAAATACCTTCAAAATATTATTACCGTATTTACTGACAACCTGGCAGATATACATATTCCTACTGAATTTACTTTCTTTGAAATTACACAAGTTTAATTATATCAGATATATATTTTTATAGCCATAATCATTTAAGCAACATTAAACACCATTTAAAATATGCAAGAACTTCCATTTGAAGGTGATAAAAATTATTATTCCTGTTCTACTTTATGCTTATCTTGAAATATTTTATTTACAAGAACTTCAAAGTCATCATTCATCTTCCAGAAGCTTTAGCAAATATGGAGCTAAAGTGTGAGATTATAGTGTTGCTCTATCTGTTAAGTGTCATATTATGAAAATGCTATTTTACTTCTTTATAGACTAGAGAAAAGTTAAAATATAATTAGAACAATTAGTTTAAGTACTAAAGAAGCAAAATGTCATTTACATATTTTCCAATAACTTACTTAAATGCTATGAATACAAAGTCATACAATTGCCCCTTTATTACTATATGTACAATTTCATCGCTATATTATTAAGTTTACCACTAACTTAGCAATTAAATCTTCACCAAGACACACTTAGTATTTATTCCTACTTAATTAAATTTAGCCAGGTTTATTTCTGATTCTAAGATCCTGACTTCCATATTCTTAAATCACTTAAGAAAAATTGCAATTGTAAATTATTTATCCATCTTTTTGAAATGTAAATCTCTCTGTCTCCTGCCAGTTTTACAACCCAGAAATGTCTTTCTTTAGGAAACTTCAAAACCTACCAAGAATTATAATGTCTCTATGGCCAATTTTCTAGGTGAATAAAATTAGTAAATATAGATGAATAGTGTCATTGTGTACCTTAAAACTAAAATTTTCTCCCACTTTGTACTAATTAGCCTGGGCTCTTAAACATCCTTCTGCCTTGTAATTCTGCCATTCAGCTCAATATCTTTATTTTTTGTGATTAAATTTGGTTATTTGAGAGCATATTTAACTCTTGTTCTAGTTTTATTTCTGCTACTGTTAAGAAAAAAAAAATGTCCAAAACCCCAAACCAGCATGACTTTAACTTGTATTTGACATACAGGTTAAAGTCCATGACCACAGAAACCAAGGCTGGAGCTGAAGCAGAGACTATGTAGGAACTCTGCTTACTTGCTCACTTATCCAAGGCTTGGTCAGTTGACTTTTTTCTTGTTTTCTTTTTTTTTTAAAAAAGTGTTATTATTCGTGGATTTCACATCATGCATTCAGATTCCACTTATCTCCCTGTCCCCTTGTATCTGCCCTCTGGCCCTGCAATGCCCCCACCCCCAAAAAATCATATACCTCTCGACCACTTGCAGACTACATGCACAGGTATGGCACTTGCCCACAGTCAGCCGGGAAATCCAGTATCAATCATTAATCAATAAAATGCCCCATAGACTCACCTGTAAAACAATCTAATGGAGATACTTTCTCGGCTGAGGTTTTTCTCTTCCCAAGTGACTCTAGACTATGTCAAGTTGACAGAAAACTAAATAGTACAGCACATAAAATATTTCATGGGTTTGTAATAATCAAGTGTCTTGCATATGCCAGAGGTCATTAATAATTCAGTTTTTTATAAAACTGACATTGTATTTGACTCCATACTTTTGATCTAGTGGGTGATTGATATGAAAGAATGACATTAAGTAGAGTATTACCAATATCATACCTGCATAAAAAGAAAAGAGACATAAACAATGAAAAGTAAAAAAATACAAATAGAAGAGGGTGTATGAATCTGATCAGAGAGTTTTCAAAAGAAGAAAAATGGCTAAGATGCATATCAAGAAAAAGGTTCATCATCATCATCATCATTTCAATTAAGAAAATACAAATCAAAATTACTTTGATATTTCAGTCTACTCCAGTCATAATGACTAAGATGAACAAAACAACCAATAACAAATGCTGGAAAAAATGAAGGGAGAGGAGAATGCTCATTCCTTGTTGATGGAATTGTAAACTGATATAACCACTCTGTAAATGAGTAAAGAACATTCCCCAAAGAGCTAAAAACAAATTTATCATATGATCCAACTGTTCCATTGCTTAGAATACTCTCGAAGGACTTGATAACCCACCTCACAGATTCTTGCACAGCCCAGAACATTTCATATTGATACAGTAACTAGTAAATAGAAACAATATATATCTTTCAACTGATGGATGGATAATTAAAATGTGGTACAAATATATGGTGGAATTCTATTCAGTTCGAGATGAAAGAAATGTAATTTGCAGGTAAATGGATTCACCTAAAAGTATTTTACTGAGTATTTTACCACACCCAGAAAGGCAAGCACATCATCTATAGCCCTGAGCTCCAAATCTTTAGATGAGAGTGTAGAGCCCGGAGTAACCACAGAAACCAGCAAAGTAAGAAAGACCATGACAGCTGGAATGAGGAAGCTCTGAAGAGAGGAACAATAGAATACAAGTGCTTTGGAGAGGAAAATGGGAAAGGAGCAGTCTTAATTGAATGGGGTGACATCAATAAAGGAGGAGAGGGAGGAGGGTAAAACAGCATTGAGAATGATTCAAAAAAACAAAGTGATCCTATGATTTTTAGTTACCTAAATCTACATGGTGCAAGTGTTATATATGTAATATATGTGTGTACACTGTGTGTGAGTGTGTGTGTGTGTGTGTGCTAAATGAAGTTATACCACTTGGACTGACAATTCTGTTCCCAAGAGCCATAGGCTATGAAACAAAGCTTCAGTACAAGACATGAGAACCCGACTTTCAAGTTGTTGATCCGAAGAGACCAAGAGATTGCCCAAACAGCATAGGCAATTTTGTTACCCTTTAAAATGTAGAAGGTACTAACAAGGTGCATATGAAAGGATATACCCCAGCTGTTATGCCTGTCAGCCACAATGGCCAGTATTGCAAGATATCCCCTAAGGTACAATAGTGACATTCCTATACTGGTGTATCTAAAGGCTGTCTGATAGGATTCAGGACCCAACAATAAGAGGGAATTCATGCCTAATACTTGAAATCTAGACAAACGCTTAGGAACAATAAGATCATGGATATTAGAAGAAACTCTATTACCACTTCCTGCTACCAGTTTAACCTTGCTTTTATTCTAAATACATATCCTTAGACCCACAGAGACTGTAAAATTCATGCTGTACTATAGAAGCTTCTCTTTGCAACAGATCATTTCAGAAAATTACTACTGATAAAAATACATAAAACAAGTCATCATGAGTGGCCCAGTCACAGTAGATGCACCTAAGGCAAAACTACACCTAAAACTTAGGAAACATTACTGAAGGGGTGGGAAGAAAGAATGTAAGAACCAGACAAACAAGAAGGCTTCTGTGAAACTGGCTCGGAGAAACGATAGGGAATCTAGACCAAAGGCACTGCAACACTATAGCTAACGAAACAAGATTTAAACAAGAATGCCAATAGTGACACAAAAGTAGAAAAGGAAATCTTGGGGCTGGAGAGATGGCTCAGAGGTTAAGAGCATTGCTTGTTCTTCCTAAGGTCCTGAGTTCAATTCCCAGCAACCACATGGTGGCTCACAACCATCTGGGGTCTGGTGCCCTCTTCTGGCCTGCAGCCATACACACAGATGGAATATTGTATATTTAAAAAAAAATACTATTGTGATGTTTGTCAAAAATTTTTAAATAAGATGTTAATGTTGTAATCCAGGCATATGAGTGATCCAAGTTACATGAGTGATATAGGTAGCAGAAGCTAAAATTTGCTAAATAGTCAATGTTAAAGTCTGACAGACTTTACTGGCTTTTTAACAGTTTCCTGGGAAAAATTCTAAAGAGCACAGCTTTTTACTCGGTAAAAGTGTCTAGATTTAGATGGTAAAATTTTTTGTAGAGGGTTTTGCGAAAACCGGTTAATTTATTTAATAAAAAAGTTTTTCTTAATTATGAAATCAGATGAATTAATGTGATTTTTAAAATATAACCTAGTAACAAAGAGTAATAGTGAAATAGTTAATATTTGAGTATACTTGTGAGACACAGATTTAAGTAAGTTTTATTTTATGTCCTTTTGTCTTGGAAACAGCTCTGTTGTGTAGCTATTGTGCTCATCTTATGGATGAGAAGATGGAGCATATGGAGGGTCAAACAAGTTGTTTAAGTGACAGAGAGAAGAACATGGATTTAAAACATGCCTTGCTTCTTATTTTATGCTTTGAACTCCTGTGTGAAAAGTAACACAATAAAGTCATATTCACTGTCTGAGAACTCCGAGAGATACTAAAATCTGAAGAGACTTGTAAAGCCTCATATAGGCAGTTGAAGACATTGTTCAGAAGTACAAAGAAAATCAAATCCAAGCACTTTTAAAAAACGATGTTTCTGATATATTTTAAAATGAAATATTGCTATCCCTGGAAACTAAACTGTGTGTATATGTGTATGCCTGTGCCTATGTCTGTGTGTGCCTGTTTGTGTGTGTGCCCCTCTGTGTATATGCGTACATGACGGAACAGAGACCACCTTTACATGTCATTCTCTTCAGGTACCCTTCCTTTTTGTTTTTGAGACAAACTCACTAGCACGGGGGTCACCTATTTGCTCTATTGGCTGGCCAATATTCACCGGAGATTCTCCTGCCTCTTCCTTCCCAGTGCAAAATCTTGTGGTTTTCACACAGGTTCTGGGTTTCTAGCAGATTTTCATGTGTTCATGGAAAGCGATATATATCCTAATTTTATTTCCCTAGCTACTCACCCTTCACATCTTTTCTGTTTACATCATCAGTGTAGTACATGCAGTAGATTCTGTAATATCTAGGCCAAGGACACTTTCTGCCTCTTTCAGTTAGCATCTTAATCTATATGCTGATACAAAACACTCAAGACTGGGCAATTTACGAGTACGTATTTACTTCTTATGAATTCTGGAAAAGCTCGAGCCATTTCCAGTGTCTAATAAGAATCGCTCTCTGCTTCCCAGATGTCTCATTTGGGTGGAGTGGAGAAACTCTGTCTTCGCCTAGTGAAAGATGAAAGAGCTGGTGACTCTCAACACTCCTTGAAGCCTATATTAAAGGGCCTATTTTACAAGCGAGCATTCCGTGTGCTCTAATTGCCTCTAAAGGCTCTCTCTTTAAATAGCACTATTTTAATATTGAAAGAACACATTCAAATTCCAGCAACATGAACCTGGTTATCTCCTTTCTATAGAGTATCAAAGATGACATGTCACATGGGTTTCTATGATTATTAATAACTTCATTCCAAATACTATTTTCACAACAACAGAGGCCCTTTTGATTTTTTATCTTCTACTATTCAGTATCTCATCCACAATAAATATTGGATGAGTAAATGGTATATGAATTGGCAACAGGCCATGCATTTACACTGTCCATAAGAAAATGCCAATAAAATATTGATTAAAATTACCAAAGAAAGATCTTTGTAGATAAAAATTATTTGTATATATTGTGTCTTCATATCCACATGTGTTAAGTTAGAGGCATAATGAAAATGCAAAAGTAATAATTACTATGTTAAATTACAAAATTCTATCAAGATAGGAGGTCCAAAGCCCACAGATGATTCAGTGTTTGGGGATCATCGCTTGTTTTCTTGTCGCTTAGGCATTCTGAGATCATGATTTTCAAGGTTTTTGACATATTGCTAGGCAAATTATACATGACCTAAAAATCTTGTAGAGATAAAGGTCTATACATTCAGAGACACTTAAAAAGTAAGAAAGCAAGCAAACAAATAAAATCCCAGTCTTCCAATACTGACCACTAGCATCCATTTCAATCTTATTGGTGATATCTTTGAAAGTGAATCTGTGAGACATAGAGTCTCAGGGAAGTCCACTTACCATATCAAACAACATATTAATGTGTTAGTGAGATGTGACAGAAATAAAAAGGCCTTTTACTTCTCTGTGAAAAATATCCCTTATTAATTTTTTCCCTATAATATAAATGTTTCTCCTTTTCAAATAAGATTTTATTTTAGGTATGTTTTGGAATCATAATTTGTATTACACACTTTCTTCAAATTTAAACATAAGAACCTGAATGGTATATAAAATTTCAAAAAGATCGTTTAGAAAAATAAAAAATGAAAACATACATACACACACAAAAAATCTTTATTAGGGGTTTCAAATTACAGAGGAATTTGTAGCAGGAGGCATCAAGTTCAGACTATTATATCTCCATCAACAGACTGGTGAGACATTGATATTTCAGCTTTCTTCCCTGACCGTCCTCTTTCAAATCTTAGAATGCCTCCTTCTATTAAACTTTGATGCTAAAATCTACTGGAGATACTAAGGAGGCTTCTCTCTCTCTTCCTCCCTCCCTCCCTTTCCCCACCTCCTTCCTTAGGGCTCTGAATGGTTTGTTTACATCTGTGTACTTTCTGGTGACTGATGCCTGCTGTTTGGCTAGGCTTTCCACAGCAAACAATGTGCTCACATGGGGATGACCTATATCTGGAAAATATGAATCATTTTTTCCTGTATCTCTTTAATCTTCCTAATAGTAGTTTTTAAATGCAAACATAATAATCTGCCATAATAAGGATAGCAGATTCTCAATTTTAACATTAATCCATCCTGAAGTATAGCACTATATTTGAATTTCAAAGGGAATTTCTCCAGGAAAGTCAACTAGTTCAAGCTGAAAAGTAAACAAAAGAAACATGTAAGAAGGGTTTGGGATCCCTTTAAAAACTAGAAAGGAAATGTGACGTCCAAAAGAATCAGGTGTGAACAATAGTTTGAAATGAAATCATTTTTATATTTGTGCTTAGTTTTCACCTGCCCCCAGGGACTCTTTTGTAAGAGGAAGTGTTGTTTGAATTAAGAAAGGCACTGGAGAAGAGAATACTCTACTGTGTGACGGCTAGCTCTGCTAATCCGCAGAATTAAAGTGTTCCTAAGGCAAAAAGAAAAACGAACTGGCTTCTAACAATCAACCTTGTAAATATTTTAGCCAAGCAAGCCTTGCTGAATAATACAGTTACGTATTATGTTCTTTTTCTCAATAGTTTATTTTGAATGCACCACAGAGATGAACCGGTTATATTTTGTTGTACCTTGTCCTGGCAACCATACAAGTGTGATTTTAAAATAAATACTTAATTTGAAGGAAAATAGTGCTTTCAAAATATTAAACAGCCATGTGTCTCTTTCTCTGTCACTCTCTTTGTCTCTGTTCCTCTCCATCTCCTTCTTTCTCTATTGCTCAGCAATTAGATTAAATAAGATACTCTCAGAGGAGGCCGCTGTTCATTGGAATGATTATTTGGTATATTTGACCCCTAACACTGGAAGCTAACTTTGATTTATTTTGTGACCATTTATGTGCATTTGTATTTCGACTCATATGTATCTATTAAAGTTTCCACAAGAGCATCCCATTGAATCGCTGGCGAGATACTCTCTTATGTATGCATGATATTTTCATTCTAAAAGTTTAAGGTGAAATTATTTCAGATGTACAAACTTCACTCACATGTGCCATCTTTATAATAATAAAATAAATTTTTATTTTAAGTATTAAAATTACTAAAATACAGAGTTTTGACTGACCTTAAATTTTATTTAAGAGATAGGGTTTCTCTGTAGCGTTGGTACATGTCCTGGAACTAGCTCTTATAGACCAGGCTGACCTCAAACTCACAGAGATCAGCCTGCGACTGCCCTGCCAAGTGCTAGAATTAAAGGTGTGCACCACCACTGCCTGGCAACCTTAAATTTCTTAAGGGATTTGAAAGTTGCACATAAGTTATTTGATTTCTAATGGTTTATTATTACTTCATATAATTATTCATTATTTATTATTATTTATTAAGTAATTCTTATTATTCATTAATTACATCATATAACCCTTCCTAGGATTATTTTTGTAAATTTTCTAATCCTATTTCCAATTCTATTCACTAAATATACACATTTATTTTTATTCTGAGAGCATTTAGTACATGCTGGGATATGAAAAATATGCTACTTGTTACTTACCATTCAAAGATAGACTATCGTTCTGTGCATTTCTTCTTCTGAAACTGATAACCAACAATTTGTTTATAAGTAACCTCTAGGGATACAACATTACTAGAGAATCATAAAATGATGAAATTGTCACTTCGAACAGTTTCTTTTCTCTCAGTGGAAGGTAAGAATTTTTCATTATGCATGAAATATTTTAAAAAACACTATTAAGGCAATATTATATTATTTCTTGTGCTTGAACACTGAATAAAGGATTTAATTGAAAATTTAGGGTCTACAGGAAGTGCAGTGATGCTTTCTACGTCTGTGCTTAGTAAGTAGACTCAGGATCTATGCAGCTCTGGTACAAGGCTCACCTGACTCAGTTCCAAGAGTCTGCAATACCATCTCCTTGTGTCCCTAGCTGCCAACAGTTATCTCTAATCACTACCTATTTTATCTATCACTGTATCTATCTACCCATGTCTCTCTCTCTCTCTCTCTCTCTCATCTATCTCTCTATATATCTATCTATCCATCTATCTATCTATCTATCTATCTATCTATCTATCTATCTATCTATCTATCTATCTATCTATCTATCTGACATTGCTATAGATATAGGTACTGAGGTACTGAATAGATATAGGCTGGAATCTTAGGTCAGCTCTCTGAGAAAATATTTCCAACAGGAAATAAAATTTATCCTGAGTCTTGTAGGATTAATGAGACTCCACTAGGTGCTCACTCCTCTGGGTCTCAGGTTAATTATTCCTAGGAGTAAGAAATCCAAATAACACTAATTATTCCTTCCTCCCTTTTGCTTTCCTGCCCTCTATCCTAACATCTGGTCTATGTTCACCAAGACTTGCTTTAAGCTCTGTGTGTGGAGAAGCAGAGGCTTTCGCTCAGGCCATCCCCTCCCATAGTGCCTCCCTTTCTCATCCTGCTGTCTCCAGGGTCTTGCCATCTCTCACTTAAGCTTTTATCCATCATCCCAGGACAATCGATGTTCCATAATGCTGCTAGAAGGCTCTTTCTAAAAGACAAATCTGATCATATTATTCCCTTGCTTGAATAAAAACAAACTATAAAAATAAAAGAACAAAAGCAATCAGTAATCTTTCATTGCCTTCAGGGAGAAGTCTAAGACATCATGTCTGTCGTAGCACACTGCTCACCAGGTGACACTCACCCACGTTTACTTTGTTCTTTTTCTGCTTTTTCCCTCTTTCCCAAAGTATTATTATTATTATTATTATTATTATTATTATTATTATTATTATTATTATTATTTATTAAAGTGTCCTTGTTTGCAAAGTCTCTGTTTACCCCACAAGCAGAAGTAATTGAGTCCTCAGATTTACAGTCATTTTTATTTTCACTGAATGAAATCACTTAGGCACGGTTTTCACTTTTGAGTGCAAATACTCATAAATCAAGACACTGTGTTTTATTTATCTTTTATTTCTCAATATTTGCAACAATGCCTGGCTCATTGCTTACAACACTGAAAATACATTTTTAAAATGAAATAGAAAATAAATTAACTGATGAATATAAACAGACCCAGAAGAGGAATATTAGCAAATCATAAAATACTCATTGGAAATCAGAATTTTTAACAACACATCTATATTAAATATCCAATGTTTGCCTTTGGGTGTTTTAACGTTAATTAAGATTTTCAAGTCCATTAGAAGATTTTAGTACACATATTTATCAAAATATACTGTTTAGAAATAAAATTTTATGTATAGTAAACTTAATATCAAGCTCATACAAAGTGTCAATAGGGTTTACATCAGAGTAAGGCATGTTTATATAGTTACACTTTGCTCTTTTGAATTCTGAATATATTAGTTCATGTGTTTTATTATTTTCAATAAGACATTAAAACGCTCCAGGGGACATTTTAGTACTGCATTTATTCATGCCTAGGCTATGTTATGAGCTTCAAATGCAAAGGCTAAGTGCTTTAACTGCCCACATCATGTATTAGTGGATCAATAAAACTTACCTGGGAGTATATTCATCTTACAATATGCCTCCAACATTTTATTAAAAGGGAAAAAGTGATTAATCTAAAAAAAGCTAATATTTCAGAATCATCTCAGTCTTCTCTTTCTTATTTCATGCAGGGAATATAGGGAAACAGCGGCCCTTACTTGTAGGAGATGTGCACAGGAAGGATGAATTATGCTGTTCATCAACTTCAATTATTTCTCTTTTTTTAAACTTCTACAGAAAGATAGCCCAAGGACATACAAGGGTTTAAATATTTAGAGTTGATAATTTTTACTCCATTGTAATCCAAAACAGAGAAATTTAGACATTGAGGGGATTGCCTTATATTAAGTTTATCTTACAACCTGTTCTTTACCATAAATGCTATACAACTTTTCATTTCATCACAGTTGTATGCATCTGCTACACATTTTTTTAGTAAATGCTTCTCCCTTCACAACTGTGTTTAGTAGTCATTTTTTTTCACCAAACTTGGTACACTCAACATATTGACTGACACATGGTAGATGCCCAATAATATATAGATAGCTCAAATGGTTAACAGTTATATAATTAGACCAGTAAACAACTGTTTTGGAAACTTCTAAGGTTTTGATAAGCCTTATATATAACTGTAAAGAAGTCATATATAACATTTATAAGAATATATGAAAAAACAATGATAATAACCACAAAAGAAAATAATTATTTAGTAAATTTTAATGTTAACCTTTGTTCAGATAATATTTTCTTTAGTGTTCATAGGGGCACAAAAAACTATGTGGCTCTCACAGACGATAAATCTGAGATGATAAAAGATGTTGCCTACAGTATTCAGGCTCATAATGGTACAATGTGATACAAGGGAATCACATTTAGAATATGCCTGATCACAACCACTGCTTTATTTTACTGTGATATCACAATAGTAATATGAGAGTATTAAGTTATGGACCACAAAATTGATAGTTTTCATCATACACAAATCAGCTTGGGATTGACTCTACTGAAAATATCCATCAAGGTTGTGTAACACTATTGACCATAATCCTGAGAGGAATCAGGTTAATACTACACCATTTTTGTAATACAATGTTAATTAAGAAGTTTTATTTTTCATTTTAATCTATAAAATAATTTTATAAAACTAAGCAAATAAAATATACTATATAGAAATAAATGTTTACTACTCATTATTTTGCTAATTACTATCGTAAAGCACTTTAAGCTGAATAGATAATTTGTTACTTTAATTTTATGAATTTTTTAAGTTGACTACAGATTATTTTCTATTTACATTTTACCTTAGCATTATGATAGATACCGCTTGAAAATATATTTAGTAAATCTTTCAGAATGTTCTATTGTGTTTTGACTATATTTATCTGACACCTCCATCTCTTCCTCCTGCTCCATTGCAATCCCCACCAGCTTTGTGTATGAATGTTTCCTAAACCCATTAAGACCCACTAGTGCTGCCTGTATACTGTGGTGTTTCGCAAACCACTGGAACATGTTAGGCTTATAAGGGGCTACATCCTTTAAAAAGGCTAACACTTTTTATCCTGGGAGCTATCAATTACCTCAATAGCTCCTCAGCTAGGGGCATGATTTAATTTAATTTATTGTGCTTGTTTGCCTATTTTGGTCCCCATATCAAACTCTATGCTGGAATTTTGGCAGGCTTGAGCTTGTGGTTCTTTTGCATGTTGTCACAGTTCCTGTGTGGCCATATATGCGACCACCATATTATTTCTGGAATGCACTCTTTCTTTACAGTCACCCACTACCTGTGACACTAAATCTTCTCCAGAAATGCCTGAACACTAGGAAGGTTGTGTTATACAGATGTCCCATTAAGAACTGAGCACTCTATAGTCCCTTAGTTTTGCCATCCTTGACACACTCATCATCTATTGCAAAACATTGCTTCTTTATGAGGTTTGAGAGATATGCTAATACATGGGTAATGATGACGATGACAAGTCCTTAGGAGTTGATTGAAATCTGTGTCCTTTTAGCAAAATAATGGATAGTTGGGGTCTAGGATCTGTCTAATAATGGGCTCTTGGTTCCCCAAACTGTGTCATGAATAAGTTTAGTCTTATGGAGCACATTTGAGAAACAATCAGAAAGGGATTGAGTTCTGCCCAGACATTCATGCCGATATTGAAACAGTGGGGATACTGACATATTTGACAGTCAGCTTATTATTGTAGATTGTATGGTTCACACCTGACTAAGATTGATACTACCTTTATTTCTCTGACAACATGCATAGCACTTCCCAGAACTGTGAAAACAGCCAGCTGGAAGAATATTTGTATACCATGCAAAGACCTCAATATTAACTACAGATTGTATAAGGAAATAGAGGTTAAGTAAGAATAACCCTGTGACAAGTGTATCTAATATAAGCAACTATCACTACAATTCTGTTACTTATCACACAAACAAAAGGTGCAAGAAGACTGATTTTCAGTATTTTTAAGAGCGCCATATTCACTGACGAACTTAAAAGACAATACTAGCTGCAGTCTTCATCATTCACACACAAAAACCAAA
Source organism: Ondatra zibethicus (assembly GCA_004026605.1). NCBI lineage: Eukaryota > Metazoa > Chordata > Mammalia > Rodentia > Cricetidae > Ondatra > Ondatra zibethicus. The sequence continues at coordinate 24,408 of PVIU01017843.1, forward strand.
CAAATTAAAAAAAATTCAATTGTAATCAATACAGTAAACTTTATCTTCTGGACATTACCTTCCTTACAATCATCTTATAGTGTGTAGACTATTTATTTCATTTTATAATTTAAAAGTGCAGACCATTGCAGCGTTTTTAAGGCAGATATTAGAGAAGGCATTTCTGCATCCACAGATATGTGTCTTCTTGAACTGTGCCTTCAAGCAGTGTGGAGGATACCTCTAGGTTTGGAGGAAAAGTTTTTTTGTTAATCGTGCATCTCTTGAAGGCCAGTTACAAATGCCATAAGGAAAAACAAAACAAAACAAACAAACAAAAGGATAGCAAAACCATTCCTGTACAATAAAGGAACAACTGGAGGTATCACGATCCACGACTTCAAGCTCTAACATAGAGCTATAGTAGTAAACTTTATAGTAATGGCATAAAAACACACAGGTGTGTCAAGGGAATCAAACAGAAGAACCTGACATAAATCCACACACTTATATACACCTGGGTTATGACAAAAAAGACAAAATTATACAACGAAGGAAGAAAGCATCTTCCACAATGGTGCTGGTATAATTGATGATTACATGTAGAACACAAATAGATACCTGTCTATCACCCTGCACAAAACACAAGTCCAAGTAGATCAAAGAGCTCAACATAAATACAGTTAAATTGAACCTATTAGAAGAGAAATTTGGAGGTTGCCTTGAACTCATTAGCACAGGAGACTAACTTCCTGAATATAAAACCTACAGCACAGACACTGAGATCAACAATCAATAAATGAGATCTCTTGAAAAACTTCTGTGAGGCAAAGAACACTGTCAATAAGAAAAACAGCAGCCTATAGAATGGGAAAAGATCTTCACCAACCCTATATCTGACAGAGGGATGATCTCAAATTATTTAAAGAACTCAAGAAACTACCCATCAAAATACCAAATAATCCAGTTAAAAATGGGATATGGATCTAAACAGAGAATTCTCAGATAAAGAATATCAAATGGCTGAGATACACCTAAAGAATTGCTTAACATCCTTGGTCCTTAGGGGAATGCAAATCAAAATGACTCTGAGATACCATCATACAGCTGTCAGAATAGCTAAGTTCAAAAACATTGATGACAGCTTATGTTGGAAAGCATGTGGAGTAAGGGGAATACTCCTCCATTTCTGAAAGAGTATAAACTTGTACAGCCACTTTGAAAATCTTTATGGATGTTTTTCAGAAAATTTGGAATCAAGATTGAAACTTCAAGACCCAGCTAAACCAATTTTGGACCATATACCTAAAAGATGCTTAATCATACCACAAAGGACACTTGCTCAACTGTGTTCACATAATAGCCAGAACCTGGAAACAACCTAGATGCTCCTCAACTGTAGAATGGTACATTTACACAATGGAGTATTACTCTGCTCTAAAAAAAACAATGACCTCATGAAATTTGAAGGCAAATGGATGAAACTAGAAAAACTATTCTGAGTGAGGTAATCTTGACCCAGAAAAACAAACATGGTATGTACACATTCATAAGTGGATATTAGGAGTATATTGACAGGATATTCAATTTACATTCACAGCCCCAAGAGTCTAGAAAACAAAGAGGGCTTAAAGAATGATGTATTGATTTCTCTGGAAAGGGGAAATATCAGAGACGAAGAACATAATTTTTTATAGCCTTCTAATTAGCCCTACACAATCTCTATTATTTACAACTCTGCCCAGTTCATTCCTTCTCTGTCCAGTTCTCTGCTTGCTGCTCTCTGCCTCATTCTTCTTTCCTGCTCTTCCTCTCCCACACTCTGCTGTCTTTCCTCTCTGCCATCCCTCCTCTCACAGCCAAACTCTGGACAATTATAGGTTGTTTTAGAGGGCCCTCTCCAAACTCAAAAGGTAAGTCACTAGTTTTTCTCAGGCTAGGAATGTCACAATTACCCATGCACGTAGTTCTAAGTTGGTGAGGGTTCCCAGACAGAACATGACATTGGAAATCAAGATTTTAACAATAACAATTAGTTAGCCAGTCTTTGAGTGGTAAGGAGTACGTGCACACTAAACTAGCTTCAAACTCTGACTTTGAATCAGTGAACGACACCTGGGGAAATAACCTTGCATTTATGGTTTAGGAGAAACCAGCTGCTTTGAATCTGTTGATGTTTTGGCTAAATGTGTAAAAGGTTATCTTTGTAGCTGAGAATTCTCCTAAGTCAGTCTGAGTTATGAAAAATATCCTAGTATTATTTCTGTTCATCAATGTTATATAACTTAAGCAGAATCATGCTCCAGATCATCCACAGCTACATGTGTGCTCAATAGATGGGATATACATGAAGTACACATGAAGCTGATATTATGGAAGGAATGAAGTTCTCAGTGAAGAAATGAAGTGACTCATGAGAGAGATTACAGACAGGAGCAACTGGTTTCCAGAACCAGTGACCCCATGGCTTTTCCAGATGGGGCTGCCCCTCAGGGAATCATGTGTCTGATGATTAACAAGCCTTTGTTAAAACACCAGTTGTCACTTGCTATATACTCCCATTGTAGCGCTCTACAATGGGGGTCTGGGGGTGATTTTGGGTTGGTTAGAGAAAAGCCTGGTGCCCAGGCATTGTGCGCTGCAATCTGTAAGTTGATCTTTATATCCCATTTTTCTTTAAAAGTCTTTGCACACATGCATATTTATTTATTTACTGTCTCTGTGTGCATGTGTATATGTTATACATGTATATGTTGCACATGCCAGGTGGTACACATAGCCACATTTGAGTGTAGAGAACAGCAGACATCTGGAAGGAGTAAGTTCCCTCTTTCCACCATTTCACAACTCATGTCATCAGGCTATGTTTAGAGTGCTCCTTACTCTCTAAATCACCTCACCAGTCATTACCATCCTCCTTTTTGCTCTCATAAGAATTAACAGGGCAAATATCTGTTTCCTAATGTTTCAAATATTTCCCATAAAGAAAAGGAAACTGCATGTATAGGCAGAGCTAACTAGTGATTTTCGTCAAACTAGAGTACATCTTACTGGACAAGTTAACAGATAAGAATATGTGTGTATCTGTTATTAGAATTTCAATGTTGAAATTTTTAATTATATGCGATAAGATAAATCTTATGCAGTAATCATATATAAACACACATAAACATTGAATTGCTAGGAAATGATTAAAATTATGCAATATCCAGTGCTTCAAAGTGATAATAAATGACAGTCTGCGGAAACTGTTGAAAGAAGTGAAGATGTCCATTATTAAGTTCTCTTTTAAATCTCTGTGAAAAGAATAAAAGTTAGGTCTCATTTTGGAAGATCACAATATGATATGAGACAATGAAGCTATATGTCTGTATTATGCTGCTCTGTTCCCTCTATCTATGCAAATGAATAGTTACACTTAAAGCAAACCATGAAATATTTTATGTGTATGGCCATATAATTTTTGAGTTAGAATATAAAGACGCCCCCATGAATTGTCATATTCCCCTGCATCTATAATGGTGATCGAAATATCATAAAGACAATATTTGTAGAATGAATAAGGTTGGCCTCATTGTGCATGATAAATACAAATAAAAGTATGTCACAGGAGAAGTGACAACTATTCACATTATTATGTGAGCATCACCATTATCTACTTGAAGATTTTTTTCAAATTTCCAGCTTGAAGCTTCATATCCCTTTATTCCTTCATCACAAACCCTGCATACCCATCATTCCTCTTTCCCTGCCCTCTCTCCCTCACTTCCAGTTCTCTTCTTGATTTCCCTCTGCTTTGCTTTTGTCTTCTCTTCTATTCTTGAACTAGGATAACATTTGTAGCCTCACATGAACATATGATCCTCATGACTTAACCTCCCACTGTGGCTCTTTGTTTTCTGTCTCTATGAATTTAACTGCTTTATTTATTTCATGTAAGCATTTCCAATGGTTAAAAGTATACTTCAGCCAGGTTGGAGCATTTTCATAAGTTTTAGTTTTAACATTTAATAATATTCCTTTAATGATATCATATTTTGCTTATACTCATTTGCTTTAGTTATTTAATTGCTTCTAATTATTTGAAGTAATTGCAAAGAATGCTGATATGAACATGGATCATATGCATGAAAATAACTCTTTGAAGGCAACATTTTCATCTTTTTTTTCTCTTTTGGACAGGCTCTCACTCTATATGAGTTCTGGCTTGCCAGGAACTCTCTGTGTAGTCCAGGATGGCCTTGAACTTGCAGAAATTTACCTATTTCTACCACCAGAGTGCTGGGATTGAAGGCAAGTGCCACAAGACCTTGCCACCACTTTCTTTTCTGTATATTTCTAGATACTGAACCGCAAAGTCAAGTGATATTTATTTATTTGAGGAGTTACAATGGATTGGAATTGTGATTAGTATCCAATGATAAAAATGACGGTGGTGTGTTTGGGACTGCATTACATTTGAATTTGAAGTTTTAAAAAATAGGGATTTGAATATTTGAATTCTCTAGACCTTTGACACATGTAATGCAATAATACAAAACAAATGTTTTCAGAAAGAAATTAATCATTATTTTTAATTCTAAATCTTATTGAGAAAAGGAGAAAAAAAAAGTACAAAACAAAGACTTCAACAACATTCTTTTATCCAAAAATGGTAAGCTTGAGAATTGAGTTTGGACTTTACTGCTAAAGTTAACAAGGAAGACATGGAAAGGATGAGTTAGAGAAAGTTGTACTAATAAAGAATAAATTTATGTATTTAAGTTTTTTATTTTAGAAAACAATGGAAACTACAAGATTATTAAGAGGGTAAATAGTGTATGACTATTACAATCTGAAATGAAGGCACAGAATTATTCAAAGCTAAATCTGACAATGAAGGCCTACTATAGTTATTATTAGAGTTTGAATATGAATCCAAACAATTCATGTATGAAAAATTAGTATCAGTTAGGCTGCTTCCAAGTCAATTCCAGCTGGATTCCCTTCAAGTCCTATATCCTGGTGTCTGCGACAATACAACCTTACATACAGTTTCTGGGAGGCAACCAAAGACAATGACAATATCCTATATTATTTTGAGAATTTCATGGACTGCCGTGTCCAACAACTAGAGGGATTTTCCATGTCTGGCATTAGTGTTTCTTTTATATAAGTTTCTGGGTCTTTAGGGAAGCACTGTCACCCCAATATAACTTCTATGTCTCCCCCCACCCCGTGTGTCTGTGTGTGTCCATGCACGTGTGCATTTATGGACAGCAATTTACCAAATATATATATATTTTATAGGTATTTTAAGTAAGCTTAATACATGTTCCTTTATACCCCTTCAAGCATCTTTAGTGTTATTTTTCCTTCCTCCCTCTTCTCCTTCTTTATTCTTCTACCTTTCTCTTCCCAGTTAAACCCTCACTGGATTTCCCCCTTCCTAGTATCTGCATCTTATTATCCCTCTTTCATTAGCTCCTTCTCCCTCTGTACATCATAGGTTCTTTCTACAATCCTGCAAGTTGCATACTCACAGTTCACTCCCAAAAGTATTAAGTTATTAGCTTAATACAATTTTGATCAATTTTCCTGTATATAAACTGCAGTATTCATTTCCTAATTTTATACAAATCAGCTTAAATAAATACATAAAGTTATGATTAGTACATATTTTATGCCAACTTATCAGGCACTGTAAAAAATTTCTGCCTCTGCACTAAACTCCTTAAGATATAAATTAACAATAGTTGCCTGAATGAATTAATTTCTGTCTTGAATTTCCAAGTGATCTTCAGCCCACAGCAATGACAAATATAGCCTTCTCATTAACTAGTCCTTGTCTCTCTGAGATAATGCATATATGCTTCTGAACCTAGGCTCTTTGAATCCTCTTTCTTTCTTATTAGCTCTTTTTAAATATAATTATTTAGATATGTCCCAGTGTGTGCACTTCATGTATATGTGATATGTGGGCTAATTGTACCTATCTAGGATTAAAAGCAAAATATAAAAAAAAAGACATGTCAATATTCCTTTACAAGACACTATAAAGAAACTTAAACTGTGATTGTTTACATATTTTGTACTAGTATATATAAACAGTTCCATGATCTACATTTGAAAAACAGCTGAGAGATGAAGCACAAAAAAGACCTATTTAACTAGTGTTCACTGACATTGTTTGTAAATGTTGTCAGTTGGTCGTTTTATCTAGAATGTGCAATAAAGTGGGAAAATATTAAGTTAATGGATTCAATAACAAGCCCATTATTGCTTGAGATGTGCTGAGACTTGTGAAGCACTAAAGATCATAGCTGAGCAGCACAATGGAAGAAAAGCAGATCATCCATTTACTAGAGTACTTAATGATATTTTATTGCATTATTTATCAAATGCCGTGGATGTTATTTGTAGCTGCAAGCCTGACCTCAGCTAATCATAACTTGATAAATGTGTATATAGCAAAGCCTCTGTGACAAAATGCCCTATTGTTTCACAGCGCAGGAACAAGCGATGTTATTGTGAAATCCAATGTGGTATGTAGATATTAATGCTCAACATCTATCCACAAGAAAGAATTGATGTTTATAGTCCAGACACGGCGGCTGAAATGTCATTCTCCTTCATATAGAAATATTCAAACCGTCTATCTTAGGTGATTCCTGCAAAGCTGTCTTATAAATGCAGCAGGAAGACTATAATGATGAAATATTATTAATATCTTGGCTTTCCCATTTTCTCAGGAAGACAAGAAACATCAGAAATATTTTTTACAATGTTGCTCAGGGGATTATATAAACTTTGCTAAAATATATCTATGTATGTATTTTTTGAGAGGAAATTAAAATATGGTTAAAAATCAATGCTTAATATATATATATATATTAATTTTAGAAAATGAAACATCCTTTCTAACATGAGAATCAAGACTTTATTTGGTTTATTTTTAAGACTGAGACTGAGAAGTTCACTTCTTCAGTTTTTCTCTTCATATGTAAAACAGCATTGGTAACAAAGAAGTTCAAATTTAATACAATAGTAATTATTTTAATAATAATATTTAAAATAATAATATTTAAAAATAATAATAATGTAAATTTAGTGGATAATACAAATATCCAACAATTGTGTGACTTAATTTACACAATTTATCAGAAAAACTGAAACAAAATAAGAAGTGTCTCAAAAGTAAAAGTTATTTCTACTGATTTTGTGATGAAATCTGGTGATTAATAGCCATTTTGGTTTTATTTCTAAGTGCAGAATTATTTTTTCCTGTAGTATGTCATCTTTGTTATAGGTTAGAGTTAGATTTTTTTTTGTAAGAAACTGAAGCTCAGAAAGTTTGATATTAAGTCAAAAGGGACCAATTTCATTAGCTAGGCCCAAAACTTGATCTCATCTCTTCTGACTCTATGATTATTTTACTATTCCAGCATTCAATTCTAGAAAGTTTTTTTTAAATTTAAATGCATATCTCTTTTTATAAAGAAGCTAAAATATCACAAAATATGAGGATATTGAATAATACTTCTTTCTTATTTTACTTGATGGAGTATTCAAAATTTATTTTTCTTGAATATCGCTGGCAATTAAACTACTTAAAACAGTCTTGAGTTTTAAAATGGTGATTGGAAAACAACAACAACAACAACAAACTAAGTTGGGGAGCAAGAGACAACTGTACTTTAAAAAGCGTATCAATTCAGAGAAATTTAGGAATTCTGAATTATACATTAAAGCATTTTCTGCTTGCATGGTATATCCCATGAATGGAATATAGGACCTCTGTGCCACAATGTTTTTTGAATGTTAGAAGATAATGAGGATGTGAGAAGATAGTGAGAGTACAGAGCAATAAAGGTGAATATATAAATATATATGCTAGCCTAATTAGAAGACAAGGAGTACTGGTTTCTCCTAGTTATCTGATTAGGTCTAGTGGCTACTTTCATTCAGTGATCTATAATATACCTTTGCAATACATACATGTCATTCATGAAAAGGCTGTGGAGAAGAGCTGATTTGAGTTCTAAGTTGTATTACATATTAACAGTATGTACGAAGCTACCCATTTCTTTTCATTCTTTTCTCACTGATAATGAAGGGAAGGGAACAGTCTCGATATTCTCATGTCATTATAGATAATGATAATATGATAATGACTAAATAATGTTTCTAAATGGCAATTTATTATGCATTTTGAGAATATCATGAAGCCCTGAGTATGAATTAGTGGGCAAATCATGATATAAAGTATAGTACTATGTGAGAAGGCCACTGAATCAATTTCACTGAGTGGATACCTACTCCAGAATCTTATGTAGCACGAGGCTTAAGACTATCTAAAGCTGTTTCTTAATCATTAGAGAATAGTCAGGAATTGCCTTTCGAGTAAATTTTACCTGACCTCTGAAAGATGAATGGAAGTGAGATATAAAAGGTAGATTTAGGGAATAAAGTTGTGGAATATGTAGCAAACATTTAGCTAACAAAATGGAAATATTATATATGAGTATGCAGCTAAGCAAAAATTTTAAATAAAAACCTTAAATCTACTTAAAATAATTGCTAAAAATATCCCTTACTGAAAAACAGTTTGAATGATTATATTACAGTGATTTCCACATCAAGGCACATGGACATTTACATTTTTACAGTTACTACAGTATTTTGAGGGTTATTAAACTACAATAAATAGAAAAATAATTCAATTACAAAACTGTTTAAGTATTTATATATACACACACATATAAAGCATGGGTCCATTTTCAAGGTAAAGCAAAAAAGATTTTGTTGATTTTTGAAAAGTATTGCTCAAACCACTTATTTAACCTCGGTATTCATATGTAGTAAGTGTTCCTTAAAATTGCTTGGTATATATGATTGATATAACATTACATTATATCAAAATCTTTGGTTGTTCTCACTTACTATTAGAGATCCCTCAGGAAAAGCATGGGAACTTGTAAAAGTCTAAATTGTTCTTCTCTAATATATAATTTATGTAACTAATACCTGATGTAAAAAATAAAACAAAGATCTTCTGATGTTTGCATTTGAAGAAAGACAGTGTCTTACAATTAAAAACTATCATTTCAGAGTTCATAACTTTGAAGTTTGATGACATGAAACTTTCTGTCCAACACAACAAACTCGGCAAACTGATGTATTGACTAGAGCCTTGTTAGTGGCAAGTTATATGAACAAACAGATAAAGTAATTAGCTCATTCCCTCACAGAAGTGTTACCAACTCTGTTCATCTCCTCAAGGCCAGTCTTTGCTTCCCCTTGATTTGGAAAATAAGTGACTTTATTCTCTGGGCACCATGCCCAGCCTCAGTGTTTAATCACCTGCCCCCTGTGGTTGGCAGCTCTGATTCTCCAGAATGTATGGAGAGCGATGTTGGCTGTCATGGTGATTAGCCACAGGCATTTCGTTTCCAGGGATTAGAGACAGTCCTGGTCTATAATGGGTTTCCTCATCCAAAATGTCAACACTGCCAGTAGGAAACACTGGTTTCTTTAATCCTGGCAAGTTTGTTTCGTGTTGCTAGTTATTAGCAAGTAGGGATGAATATGTTATTATGCTCATTCCAATAAAACATGAAATATTGTCTATGGTGGACATCAATGACCTTCCTGTGTTATTGAAGGAAAGAATAAAGGTAGTTTGAAGAAAGGACTTGTGCACTCCCATCTTCTCCTTCTTGCTTCAAGCATTTTTTCTTAGAGAAAAGGTGGGCTGTGAAGAGATACAACCAGTGTAATGAGGAAGTCAGCATAATGAGGAAATCAACAGCGTGACAAAGAAGGATGCCTTACTGAACCAGTTTGGGGAAGGAATGCCTTTGCAGTTCTCAACTAATAAATAATGAATAGCCATATGAACAGGAGGAAATCCTGTTTCTTGGGCAATTTGAGAATAGCTTTATGATACTTATTAATAATCATGATATATATCGTCAATAAATTTGGAAATACACATAGTGAACACACTTTGGCTCTACCTTAGTTACTTTTCTATAGTCATGAAAAACACTTTGAGGAAACTTATAAAAGAAAGCATTTAATTTGTTTTTTATTGTTCCAGAAAGTTAGAGTCCAGGACCATCATGACAGGGAGCATGGTGGCAGACGGTAAGGGTTGAGACTGGAGCAGTATCTCAGAGTTTACATCTTGAGACCCAAACCATCACCAGGCAGAGAGCAAAAGCTAGCAGGAATGGGATTCTTTTGGAACCTCAAATCTTACCTACAGTAGCACACCTCCTTTAAAAAGACTACACCTACTAATCCTTCCTATACAGTCCCACCAAGTGGGACCCTGTTTTCAAATACATGGGTGTATGGAGCACATTCTCATTTCAAACCATCTTGGGTTCTATTATGCAATTTAAAGTTAAGGTTTTTCTTAAAGGAGTTAGATGAGCTACAGAAAATAGTATGCAGACTATTCTCATTTGAACTTGAATATTATTAGAAATATTGATGAGTTCTGTTAACTTTTGCTGAATACTTTTTGTGCACTAAATATAAAGGTTGTGTATGTGTGTGTGTTTATGTGTGTGTGTGTGCGCGCTTGTGTGTGGTATTTTGTACGTGTATATTCTTTTGAGGATGTATGAGAATATATAGTACCTGTTGATGCTTGCTTTTATCAACTAATTAGTCCTTCTAGAGTAGTTGCCATCATAATTACCTTAAACAGTCTCACATTGAACATGGCACTAGATAATTGGTAGAATGTCTGTCCAGAAAACCCGTGGTATCAACATCTCTGCACAAAGTTCTAGGTTACAGGGGTGCATATGACATCTTTTGCATGGGTACTGGTGATCTAAACTTTTGCATGGGTACTTATGCTCACATATGAAGTAATAACTCACTGAAAGATCTCCCCAGCCCAACCTTGTTAACAAGAAGTCAAATAAAGACTGCTTGTGAGTCCTTTTCTCTTCACTTTTCTCAGTATGCTCCTTACAAAAATCTAGTTGGAAGAACTTTAAAACTCAAAAGGAATTTTCTTTGAACAATACATAGAGATGAGACATTAAGGGATTTAGTAAAGTTACTAATGGTAAAAAGATGAGTTTCAAAAGAGAGATGCTCTTACCAATTTTGGTGATAAAATTTTGAGATTTTAGTTCTAACCACTTAACTTTCTGTATATTAGAAAATAATTCTAAGCTTTAAAAATCAGAAATGAACAAATCATTGGAGCATTATTCAACAGAAAGGATTTGGCTTATTGAAAATATTTTGCTACTCTGATATATATCATAGTTTGATTATCTTTCTAATTTATTTAAACATTCATAAGTAAAAACATTTTAATATTTAAGGTAATGTGTATTCATTCTCCATTTTCAAAACATGCATTCAAACAAGCCTAGTAAAAAACGAAGCTATGACTGGCACCTAAGATAAATTTTGGGATCATTCAAAAATTAGAGAAAATTGAGCTGAATTCAGTCAAAGATACAGGTTTCAAATTATATTCTTGATTAAATCCACCAGTAAAATTAGTGCTCTGTCATGCACCACCAACCAAAGTAGGCTTTTAATATGTGTATTGCTGAACTCTTAGATTTTGAAAGTGCAGTGGCCTTTTGGATTTATAATTCAGTGAACAGTAATTATAATAACAGAACAATTTCTTGATTTCCTTCCGTTTGAAATCATTAAGTGTTTTAAATTTTTATCTTCCCTAAACAGTCACATCATCAGGTACTGTTTGGAATCTGTTTGCCTTTTATGGCTAGACTTCTACTTCTTTCCCTTAATTTCATACAATGTCTCTTTGTGTTGCCCAGGACATTCTCAAAGTCACCCCCATTGGCTTTCTTCTTAGCAGTACAAGGATTATAAGTGCATTCCACTGTGGTGGTATCACCTTTCATTTGTGTGAATACTAGATGTAGAAACTTAGGTCTTGTGCATGGGAGGCAGACTCTCTAACACTGAGTCACAAACACAGATTTATTTTCCTAACACCCATTTTTGAGACAGGGTCTCACTATTTAGTCCTTGATTGTTTAGAAATCATGCCTATAATCAATTTTTAATATGTATACAATTGTATTGTTTGCAAATTCATCAGCTTGGTCTCAAACCTTTTCAAACTGTAGTTTCAATATTGTACTTGAATTACCAAAATCTACATATTTCAAACATCACTCTAGACCAGTGGTTCTCAACCTTCCTAATGCTGATACCCTTGAATAGAATTCTCATGTTGTAGTGTCACCAACCATAAAAGTATTTTTGTTGCTACTTCATAATTGTTATTTTGATACGGCTATGAATCGCAATGTAGTTACATAGTTAGAGGATGCATAAATTTCGATCAAGTGTTAGTATTTAAAATACTCAATAGCACTCAATAGTACTCAATTAAAATGAATGTATCAGAAGTACTTTGGGAGACTCAATTTCTGCCTCCACCCTTTTTTAGCATTGGTGGCTGCATTGCCCTTTGGCTTATGTGAACATCACTAGATTATTTATCTTGCTAGGTTCATCATCCCCTTGCCTCTGTCAAAAGAAAGTATTCTTTTGCACATGGGGATAACCCTGGACAACATCCATCTCAGAATCATTCTTTTCATTATGACGATCAGTTAAATATTAATTTAAAAATAGCTTTCTCTTATAACATTTATACAAGACAGAAGTTATGATTTAATTTAATTTGGTATCATGATATAGCCTACCATTTTGATACATTGATAGACTCTTACTTGTTGACAATAGTCATTTGCCTTTGCTCATTTATTATAATTTTTTTAGTTAAAGAGGACATATCAACAGGAACTAGAAGGATGAGTACATAAGTATGAATGTATGTATGCATTGCATGTATGCATGTTTGTGTTAGAAGCTTCTTTTTCATTAAGTTCTCACCAACATCATAGTGTTTTGAGCAGACTGAGGACATAGTGTTTTGTGATGAAACTGAACCATGTATCTCATTCACCAAAAGATGCTCTTTCTGATATGCTATTACTCATAAGTTTGTTTTTATTTAATAAGTGAAAATTAAACTAGGATTATTGAGAAACTTAACATCTCTTAGGAAGTGGGATAGATGAAATAAAATGCAAGCATCATCTAAATATTACATATGAATTGGCAGTTTGGGGGAAGGGAATGTGTATTAAAACAGCTTAAGATTAGTTTCCCGAGTTGTCTCTTTTCCACTAAACAATGCAAGGTAGCGTAACTCAGACCTTGCAGGCTGAGAACTTGGTCCTACTAGATACCTCCCATTTTAGATGCCAACCATACCTATAAATTCTCACTCTCCTTATGAAAAATAGAATAGGTTGAGATCTGGAATAGGTCACATTGCAAAGTCTTTCACTGCCCTATCACACATCTGAATGCATTTGCCAAGTGGTAATTGCACTAAAGTATAGTCAGAGTGAACAAACCATTATTACTCTGTTGGATCTCAAGGGAGTATAATTATGAATGAAAAAGTCAATCTTCAAAGATTAAAATTGCATAACATCTCTGAACTAATAAAAAATCTCTAACATAAAGAACTGATAGGTTATCAGAAGTAAGAGAATGGTGAGGTGGATGTGGCAAGGAGAAGGTGATAAGAAGGGCTGCTGAGGACTTGAAAATGTTATGAATCAATAATTTGACAAGATAATATTTTTGGTGTCTTACTATGTTATTTCTATTCCATGTGAAAATAAAATATTTCAAAGTAAAAAGAAAACAGTGTTTATGAATTTCATGTGAGAGTTTATACTGAAAAACAACATAATCTGAAAGAAAAGCAAGATATTTATTTACTTTTGCGGTTCTCTGAGTATTTTGTGCATTGCACTTTGATCATCATTTTAATCCAGTCTTTTATCTTTTCTCAGAACCTTTCCCCCTTCCCTATGCAGCCAACTCAGCCTCCTTTTTTTGTAAAAGAAATTTCCATTTGTTGAGTCCAATTTTTAATGCCCATATATATTTGGAAGTATGAACTTCTATTGGAGCTTGGACAACTTACCAATCGCTACACTCTCAAAAAAAAATTGACGTCCTCTTTCAGAAGTCAATTGTGACTAAATTAGTTAATCAATAAAATCAATTGAAACTGGAAAAATAGTTGTAAGAGGTTTAGAAGACAGTGCAGAAAAGTAATTTTATGCATCTGTGTGAAGGTTCAAAAAGAACACTTGACAAATTAGACTATAGAAAAATGAAGAACTTACTATTGTTTTCCAGACATAAAATGGTCAATGTAGTAGTGAGCTCACAGCTTCTATAGTTACCTTTATAATTTTGCAGAATAGGTAGGGTCTCCACCTACTATTTACTAGGGAGCTTTGGTTGTAATCAGCTGCTGGGAGAGAGAGAATCATTCTCTGAAGATATGACCACTGCTAGTTTTCACATGCTCCATTGGATGCCCCATGTTCTTGGTTACACTAATTTTATGGAAGACACTAATTAGATTTAGTGGGTTGTATGTAACAAGTAAGAAAGAAAGAAAGAAAGAAAGAAAGAAAGAAAGAAAGAAAGAAAGAAAGAAAGAAAGAAAGAAAGGAAGGGAAGGAAGGAAAGAAAAGAAGTGGGAGGAGGTGGGAGGGATGGAGAAAAGGAGGGAGAGAAGAAGGGGAAAAAAGATGTATGCAGTTGAGAGTATGAATAAGAATCCATTGAAGAAGTGCAGAGAAAATGGGGAACAGATAGAATCATATTTAGTCATAAATATATATATATATAAATGAAACATTTTCAAAAGTAAGGTAAAATAATAAGCAACCAACAAATCAAACATAAAAAGAAAACAAAGTATATTTATACTTTAAATGCCTTTTATAGCTCAAGATCACTCTATCAATTGATGAGAATAGTAAGAAAGGCAACTGCAAAGTTATTGAGAGAAAAATGAAAAGAAGGGATAGAAAATTGTTCTCTCTTTTTTACTCTCTCTTTCTCTCTGTTTACTTCCTCTTTTTTTCAGTAACACAGGGATCATAACCAAGTGTTTGGGGGAAATTGATACAATATCTTTAAAATGTTTTACAAATTTAGGACTTTTCATGACAATGAGACACATCTGCTCCTGGCAGCACCAAGCTACTTCAAGAGGATGATGGACATTGAAGAGGCTACTGATGGAGTTGGTTAGCGATTTGAACAAAAACCACTTTTGCCTGGACTGCTTTACTGGACATGCAGGATCCAAAGAGAAATGACTGCTGAACTTGCATAAAGGTGAGATGATCCTTCGGTGTTCCTGCTTCATGAAAGAGTCTGCGAGACATTCTACAGGATACAGAAAAAAGTGATTGAATATCTTTGAAATTTCCTGCTTCGTGGAAAAGTTTTCTGGATACTATGGGCCTGTAGGCTGAAGATGGATGCCTCAATGGTACAGAAGAAATTTGGGTGACTGTCCAGGCAGTGAGATGTCTCTCTGTCATTTCTGGAGTTTTGGAAGTTGCTGACAATACACTTCCTGTTTACTTTGGTAATATTATATCCTTCTGGAGTCTTTGATGGAGTTGATGAATAGATAGTTATAGTTTTCCTTAGTTATGATAAAAAGTAGATTAAATATTGTAACTGTAATTCTTTTTTTTTTCCATACATTGTTTTGTTTTATTTTTTCCATTCAAGAACATAATTAAAGATAAAAAAAAATTTTTTTCCTTTCTTCCCCTTCTCCCGGTCCCCTCCCACTACCCCCCACCCCTCCTCCCTCCCCCTTCTTCCTTGAAAGAGGGCATGGTGCCCTGCCCTGTTGGAAGTCCAAGGCCCACCCCCAT
>PVIU01017844.1:0-40701 GCA_004026605.1 Ondatra zibethicus
CTCTCCCCTGAAATAGGCAGACCTAACTGTCCTTTGAGGATGACGAGACTGGAGTTTGCCCAGTTTTGGACACCTAGCCTACAGTGTGGCAGAATTTATAAGCCCCCGGTCCCATAGCCTATCTGCTGCTAGCCACCCCAGGGGCTGCTGTTTGGCAGCAGTTCCTAGTTGCTGTTGGTCATTAGACAGATGTTTCTGTCTGCAGGATAGCATGCTGTGGTGCAGATTGTCCCTGGGCATAGCTGGGTGGAGGCTCTGGCTGCATCCAAGGCATATCTGATTCAGAACGGGAAGCCTGTTCACTAGCATTCCCAGCTCACCTCAAACAAAGAGCTGCAGGGAAGGCAGTTGGAGAGAGCTCAATATTTGATGAACATCTAATGTTTGTTGGGCCGTAATCTGTGGGGACCCAGAATCTTTGTGCTAAGTTTTGGTCTAACCATGGAGACAGATGTTGCTAAAGTAACCGCTTGAATTGATATACATCTTTCAAAGCCAGCCAACCTTACAAGGCACATGGAAGGTGCTCCAAAGCCCAGAACTGCTGTTGTCACCCATCTAGCTTCATGTTCTTACCTTTTGAATATTCTTCTGGGAACCCCTTTGCCTTCCGTCATCCCATATGATTGAAGGATGAAGTTAGGGCCACTTCAGATAAGTACTGACTTTAACCAATCATAGCATTCCACTCCTTGACCTCTCTGATGATTGGTTGGAGATGTAGCTGTGACCCAAGCCTGGTTTTTGTAAACTGAGAGAAAATGAAGTTCTCATTCAGCTGGGGGTTCTAACCTGGAAGATCAAAAATCCAGAGCTGCTCTGAGGCCTTAAGGGAGAGTTCACCAAAGCTTGGAGCTCAAGAGGGGAGGTGAGAGACCGACCTGTCATTAGCAGACTCTGGCAATGCCATTTGAGATCCTAGATCCTAGATCCAGTGACACCAAAGCCAGATATCCCCCCAGGCTTTTCTGTTATCTGAACCAGCAACACCCTTTCTGTCTTAAGTCTATATAAATTTGTTTTCCCATCATTTACAATGAGAGCTTAGTCTGATGCTAAGGGACTAAAGGGTGACAGAGGCTACCCTGAGAAGGGACACTCATGCTGAGCATTGAAGGGCAAGAAAACAAGAAGGAGATAAGAGACCACGTGTGAACTCAGCAGTTTGGGGATCTGAAAACCCTGAGGTATTCAGGAATAGCTGAAGTCCTCCTTTCTGGGCAGCCACCATCGGGGCAGGCTAGTCACAATTCCACTGCTCATGTCAGGCTCTGCTTTCGGTCTCTGTAAACATGGAAACGGTCATCTGCATCCAGCTACGGTAAGGCCTATGCCCTAACGTACGCCCTGTGTGGGCGGAAGATGGTCTTTCTGTTCTGACCAGTCTCAGGAGAGCAAGGCCCAAGCAGCCTTCAAAAACCACCCAAGCTTCAGGCTGTGGAGGCAAAAGGGAGGGAGAGAGGTAAGGAGGGAGGGATGGAAAAGGATGGGGGTGGGGACAGAGAAAGAACAATTAAAACAAAAAGCAATAACAAACTGTAAATGGACCTACTTTTTAAATACAAATAAGCTTTTCATAATTTACTAGCTTTATAACATCATATAATTTTGTGGTTTCAACTTTCTTCAATTTTAAGTGTTTGTTTTTTCATTATGAAAGTCGTAAACCTCCTTTGTGGAATGCGCAGAAGAGAATTGTAACTCTTTATAATGTTCTCGTTCTAACCCCACTGCCGTCAGGTTTGTGGTACTTTTCTGTTTGGCTGCTTCCAAGCAGTGTGGGCCCAGTGCCACTTTTCGAACGTGTTGTGCACACAGGTCCCTGGGGATTTATTCAAATGCAACTCAAGGCTCAGTGGGTCTGGATGTCACTGGGATTGCATATATCTGATATGCTTCAAGGTATGCCAGGCAGTTTTAGACCTCAGAGTGAGCCAGGACCAGCCAGATCAATGCCAGGCTATGTGGCCTCAGGCGACCCACTCAAGGCTTTTGCCTTACTCTGTGAATCCTGGTTCTTAGGGATATCCAGTTAATCTCTAGCTGAATTAAAGGGACAGAGTCAGGAGGTGTCTAAGTATCATTGCAATGCAACTGGGAGAAATGGGTGTCTATGGAAGGACAATCTTGCGAGGTCACTAAAGCAGGAGACCTGTGGGAGTCTGTTCCAGAGGGAGTTCCTAGGAGTATGGCCCCAGGAACTGCTGACGATTGAGACCCAAGCACTGCAGGACTCAAGCTTGCCTCAGAGAATTGGTCAGGATGTTCACAGAAGCACATGCTGACCCCACACCTCCCTCTCCCTCCCTCCTGCAGCACCCATGAGAATGCCCTGTATATGCTTAATTAGGTTGGCTATTGCTTCAGTTTCCTTTCTGTTGCTGTGGTAAAATGCTCTGAACAAAAGCAACTTGGGAAGGGAAGGGTTTATACGTCCAGGTCACACACAGTTCATCACTGAAGGAAGTCAGGGCAGAAACTTGAATCAGAAATCACGAAGGAACACTGCTTTGCTGGCTCACTCACAGATTCATGCTTAGCTAGCTTTCTTTACAGCTCATGACTACCTGCCCAGGGAATGGTGCTGCCTATAGTGGGCTGGGCCCTTCCACATCTGTTAACAATCAAGACAATGCCCCATAGACATGCCAATCTGATCTAGTCACCTGCTCAGTAGGGGTTTTCCTCTCAGATGATTCTAGGCTGTGCAAAGTTGACTACCAAACTAATGAGGCTAGCAACTATAGAGCTAAGGAGAAGCCATGTAGCCCCACTGGAGACAGATGCCAGAACTTTACCCGGTAAGCCACAGCCTCGTGGCGATACACAAATTAATGGAGATGGGTTAATTTAAGATGTGAGTTAGCCAGAAATATGCTTAAGCTATTGGCCAAACAGTATTGTAAATAATATGGTTTCTGTGTGATTATTTCGGGGCTGAGCACCTGGGAACGAACTAGCGGCCTCCTACAACACCAGCTGAGCAGAAGGACTTCCAGATCCCACCTCTAGGTTATCTGCCCAGTTATATCTCTGTGTTGGTCAACTTTTTGTCACCATAACAAAACACCTGAGGAAGGGAAGATTTCTTTTGACCTATGGTTTGAGGCTGTAGTCTCTGGTTCCATTGCTTTGGGACTGAAGTAAAGCAGACTGTCATGGCAGAGAGGGTGGCTAGAGCAGAAGTAGCCCCCTCACTGTGGCCAGGGAGCAGAGAGCACAGAGGGGCTAGGCACAATATACATCTTTCACACTCCCCCAAGTAACCCACTTTCTCCAAGTCCCACCCTCAGTTCCCCCTGCCTCCCAGGTTATTGAGCATGAGAACCCCTATGGTCCCACTACCTTTCAATGATTAGATCCACCATATGGGGACCAAGCTTCCAGCACGTGAGTCTCTTATAGGAATGCTTCAGACCCGACAGTGCTGTTCCCTGCTGTGATTCCTACAGAGCCAGCTTCCCTCCATCCCTCAGAACCTGGATCAGAAACCTTCTACTTCACAAGTTTTCGAGTCACTTACCTGCAAGGGCTCACCTTATCATGTGCTTACCTCGTGTCTTGAGCTCACCACATGTAAGGCATGCTCTCTGGGGAGCAATCAGCTTAGGAACAACGTGAGGGAGAATTGATATACAACGGGGAAGTCTAGGCTTCCAGAGTTGAGACCAAGGGTTAAGTTGTGCTGCTGGGACCCTATCCAAGAATGGACCCTTCCTCCTTGTCTCTCAGAAACTCACAGAAACTATCTCAGGTTCCATATGTTGCCTCCCTGATTCGAGTTCAGAAGTCATCACTTCCCAGGTGGCCCAGCAAAATTCCAGAATTGAGTACCTTTGGTCCACTCTGGGCCATGTGCTGATGCTTATGACAACTATTGTGACTAGGGGAATCAGCAGCCTGATTGGCCTAGCTGGGCTCACATGGCTGCTACTGGAGTCGAGTTCTGGAAGTCAATGCCCACAGATGCAAGCAGGGAAGTTACTCAGAGAACTTTCCCATGACTATGGCTTGTGTCTGTCTCTCCTCTAGCTATGCAGGGACCATGTGTTTTTCTAGTTTGTCATTCCAAAACATCATTTCAGATGAGGGGATGAGCAGTTTCATAAATGACCATTAAACTACGTTTGATGCAAAATGGCTTGCTATGTAGGTCACCTAGGGAGTAAATCAGAGCAGAATGTGACAAGATCTTTTTGTTTGACAACGTGTATTAAGGAATGTGTCCTGACATTTGGAGGGTCACAGGCTGAGGTTGGCTCAGTGTCTGTGTCAGGACAAGAGCATTTGTGTGTCTCACAGACTCTGCACAGCTTGTGGAGGAGGGTGAGTGGGGCTGAATAGGACTCCTATCTGGATAAGTGAGAAAAACAATGTCCAGGGACTTCAAGGCTCTAATCCTGGGTGACATAGCCAGCCGAATCTTAATACCTTCTCTGAAGCCCTGTGTTAGGTAGAGAGGTTGCTATTCTGGGACTTTCTGATGGCTTGCTAAGAGAGGTTCCCAACGCCAAAGGACAAGGAGGAAGGATCTAGAATCCTTGTATTAGTTGTTTTTTCTATTGCTGTGATAAAATACCATGACCAAGGTAATTTATAGAAGGAAGGTTTACTTGGTTCCAGTTCCAGAGGGGTGAGAGTCTGCCATGGTTGGGAAGTGTGGCAGCAAGGAGCAGGCAGGGGTCCAGCAACTAGATGCTGAGAGCTCACATCTCAAACTGCAAGCACCACACAGAGATAACAAGCTTGGAATGACATCAGGCTTTGTAACTTCAAAGTCTACCACCAGTGACATACTTCCTCCAACAAGAGCACACCTCCTAAACATACCCAGACAGTGTCACCAACTGGAAACCAAGTACTCAAACAGCTCAGCCTATGAGGGACATTCTCATTTATACTACCACATCCCCTTTGGAGCCTTGTAGAAACATACCTCTTAGTTTGGCTCTCCCCAGAGGTGAATCCTGAGAGGTGGGAGGTCCAGCTGTGGTTTGGAGGGGACTGTGTACTGAGAGACTTTGAAAACAGAGAGCAAGCAGCTGGTGCAGAGCACTGGGCCCACATGCTGTCTGAACAACTGGACCAGAAGGCCAGGGACCTGAGAGACGCAGGGCAGAAGCACTCAGGAGCTGTCCTACTTGAATGCTGCGGGAGCTGGCATGCATGTACCTTGATTGTTGTCAGCCATTGGCTGGAGCTGCTCCACAGGGGTGGTAATTTGCCAGCAAGTCTAGCAGTTAGAAGGAAGCTTCAGGCACTGACAGATGGACAGGCCTCTGTGGCTTGCCGAGGGTGAGGGGTCTAAGGGTGATGGGGCAGAGGCTGGGGAGACCTTTCCTCCCAAGCTGTAGGAAAGGAGAGCATGATTCTGAAAATCAGGCTATCAGAACTGCTTAGGATTGATGGATTCTAGGGGAAGAGACCATGAGGCCTATGGTAGCTTCAAGGTCCGAGGAGGTCACATGGCCACTGAGGCTGCCAGGACCAGGACCAACTATGTTTTCTCCTCTGCTATTTTTCTCTGTCTTTTATGAATGTACCTGGGGCTGGAGCCACAGCCTCCTGGAGTTGAGAGACAGCACAGGTTAGCTAATTCTTGCCGCTCTTAACAGAATCAAGGTACAATGTTTAGATTCACAAAGAGGAGAAACAGTGGTTCCATGGACATTCATACGGAATGACTTTAAGTATATGGTGCCGACCCAAGCTGGAGAGAGAGCTCAGCTGTTGCAAGCTGGACCTACCTCTTCAGGATGTAAGTTGGGCTTCCTGGGCTCTCCCCAACAGCCCTTAACAGGTGAGGCCATGGAAGGTGAGAAGGAGTATGTGACAGTCCTTTAGAACTGGACATTGTCGTTTCCACCAAAGTAAATCATGAGGGCAGGTCACATTTGGGTGGAGAGAAATGTTCCCTCTTCCAACAGGAAGAGCCACGAAGTCACACAGGGTGGTGGGCTTAGGGAAGCCACAGAGCAATGGCTCTAGCACAGTGAGGACATAGAGAAGTGGTCAGCCAGTCTCTGGTGCCGCTACTCTTAGCTGATTGTCAAACTGATTCTGAACAGAGAGAAGAAGAGGAAGAATGAGGAGGAAGATCAGTGTGCCAGAGCCTGCATTTCTTCACTTTCCAATATGCTGTATGGATGTCTCATGCTGAATGGGCATGGACAGTAACTTCCAGATGATGCTCCATGGACTCACACAGGGATGCTACACCAGCCTGTGGTAATATGAATATGAATCAATTGTTTGATTAACTCTATTGTCCTTGACATTGTCTCAGACCCCAAACTCAAAACTGATGTGAGTTACTTGGAACCTGAGAGCCAAGTATGCTATGATAAGGAGGTGCCCCAGGCACTGTGACATCGAGGGTGCTCCCTTCTGGGTTTGTGTGGCACATCGCATGTGTGCCAAGAAACAGACACTCTGGCTGCATGTCTCCATGCCCGGGATGGTCCCGGTGACAGTGCTGGGTGTGGACAAGTGAACATTGTTGCTTGTAGGAGTTGTGAGAGGTCAGGGGGTGGCCATCTGTCCCATTCGTATTTGTGGGGTGTCTAAGTTAGGGCTTCTATTGCTGTGAAGAGACACCACAACCACGGCAACACTTATCAAGGAAAACATTTAACTGGGGTGGCTTGCATTTCAGAGGTTCAGTCCATTATCAACACAATGGGACATGGCAGGATTCAGGCAATCATGGTGCCAGAGAAGGAACTGAGAATTTTTCATCTTGATCTGCAGCCAACAGGAAGTGGTCTGAGACCGGGCATGGCTTGAGCATATATGAGACCTCAAAGTCCACTTCCACAGTGACACACTTCTTCCAACAAAGCCACACTCCTAATAGTGCCACTCCCTTTAGGGGCCATTTCCTTTCAAACCACCACACAGGAACCTCACCTATTCAGTCGGCTGAAGGGTGTGTGCCACATTGCAACTGGCTGTAAGAAGCTGTTATGTCAAAATACTAAGGAAGTCTCATTCTAAAGGTAAAACTAGGAACAATCCAGATCTTCTTCCCTCTGGCTTCCCCAGTCCATGAGCACAGGTGCATTTCAAGAAGAGGAACAAAGGTGATATCCTGTCTCTCAGCAGGCTGGTAGTTAGAGCTGTACTGTAGCCACATGATGGCTCCACACCCAGATGTCTCTGCCCTGTCCACGTTGGCTTTGAGGGGTGAAAGGTTTTGTCTGAGGCATTCGATGATGAATCTGGGGCCTCCTTATGTGTGCTGGGCAGGCGCTCTGCCACTAAGCTTTGAGTAATCCAGGGTCTACACAGTAACATCTGCAGTGCTTCCCCTCCCTCATGTGTCGGATTGTGTGGTGGAGTGTTCCTGCAGCTGGAGACACACAAACAGGCAGAGCCACAGGGTTTTCCAGGAAGGGCCAGACAGTGGCAGCTGTGAGTGTGTTTCCTGTGGTCAGTGCACAGTACACATAGAGGCAATCCCTACAGTACTGTCTCTAGGGAGCTAGAAAGTGGCAGGACCCTTCTTCAGTCCACAAATCTTGGCACTCCTTTTCTCTTTCAGTTCCTGACCTTGGCTTTCATAATGCAAGTTTTCTCTTCCCTGGCCTTATAATCTGAGGAGGAAGTGATGGCTCCCCAAAATACATCAGGGCACTGTGACCAGAAAGGAAAATGTGAACTTACTCATAATCCCTTCATCTGGCCATCAGGAACTTGTCCCTAGTCTGTTCCCAGAGGACACTCATTAGTGTGTCTCACTTCAGGATGACTAGGTGGATAGGTACCTGAGAACCTCCAATGAAGGCATCAGAGCTGCCTCTTCCAAAGGGCCGGGGGAGAAAGACATAGGGCCCTATGCTAGGTCTTTTGGGCTTCTGTAGAAGAATATCATAAAATAGTGGTTTAGAAACTAATTCTTGCAAAGGAGTGATTACAACTGCCACACAGTGGGTAAGAATTTCAGTATATGAATTTGAGGAACACGGGCTTTGGGACTGTAACAGTTGTCCAGGATTGATGGTGTGAATTAGTTTTCTATGTTGATTCCATGCAGAGAAAGTCCATTTTCTTGGATGAAATAACTTCTCGTACTAATGAGTCTCCCTATAGCATGGAAGAGGTGGAGTTTGATTTGGTTTTGGTTTTCTTCTCTAAATTAACAAAAGGACTTTTTCTTTAAGGAACAGGAAGCAGCATCTCATCTGAAGGAAAGTCATTAGTCTACCAATGTTACCATCATGCTTCTTGCTCATGACTCACCCCTCAGCTCCGCCAGGCGAGGCCCCCGCGTTCTCACTGGGAGTCAGTACAGATGAGCGTGCCCTCACAGCCACAGACGACACAGTCACACGGGGTTCAGCATGGCCTCATGGTTCTCCAGGCCTGCTGCATAGACAACAGTGCCTGAAGGAGGCACGCCTGCCCCTTACACTTCCGCAAAGCTTGCTAATTCTTAGACAGTTGGGTGTGAATAGCGCATTGGCATTTATAGTGTCTTTGCCACACTCTGTCTCACCCACTCAGAACTATGCACCTGCAGAGGGAAGGCGAGCATACAGCAGCAGATGTTGTGTGCTCTGGGAATGCTTACATGTGTGCTTGCTGCAGAAGGTGTGTGTTACCCAACACAGACCTGGGGGGAGGAAGAGAAGGATGGGTTTTCAACTTTATTTTTTCTTTCTTCCTTCTTCCTTCTCCTTTCCTTTTCTTTGATTTCAGGTGGCACAAGCTGGCCTTGGACTCTCTATGTAGCTGAGGATGACCTTAAACTCCTAATCCTCATGCCAGTTTATGTGGTGCCAGTCTTTTGTTCATGCTAAGAAAGCTTTCTGTCAATCAAACTATATCTCTGCCTCCTTTTTTTTCTTTTAGAGCAGGTCTTGGTATGTTGTCTAGGGTAGAGTGTGGTGGCTACTCCCAGGCACAGCCCCACTACTGACACTTAGTGTAGACACCCCTTGCTTATAGCACACAATAGTGGAAAACTCACTTAGATAATCCTCCTGCCTCAGCCTCTGAAGGGTGGGAAACAGGTGCTAGAATGATAGGTGTCTGCCACTGCACCTAACAAGCTTTATCTTTTTGTGTGTGTGTGTGTGTGTGTGTGTGTGTGTGTGTGTGCTTGAGTTGTGCGTGGTGTTGTGTACACATGCATGCTGATGTATGTGGGTGCACATACATGTAGAGGCCCAAGTTTGATGGGTTTCTTCCTCTGATCACTTTCCACTTCCATTTATTTATTTTGAAGACAGGGTCTGTCAGTGGACCTGAAGCCCATCAGTTTGGCTAAGCTGACTGGTCAGTTAACGTCAGTGTCTCTTCCCTCCATCCTCCAGTGCTGGTGGTACAGAAGCACAGTGACACCCTGGCTGTTTACATGGGTGGTGGGTGGATCTAACCTGAGGTTCTCATTCTTTCATGTTAGGCACTGTACCAGTAAATTTTCTCCCCAGGCCCAGGCTTTACCTTTTCAAAAACAACAACTCAGGAAGATGTTGGAACTTATACAGAAAAACAAACAGAACAAACCCAGGCTGTGGAGTCACACACACCTGGTTGTAAGTCCCAGCTCTACACTTGAGTAAGTTGTGGGATGCCGCGTTACTCACTTGGGTTCTCTGAGCCTCCTCATCTGTCAAATGGAGCTCTCTGAGGGATTTCCCTGTTAGGGTTGTGCTAAAGATGAGTTTAATCAATCCCCAAGCTGGACCATAAAAAGATGAGCATTTTAGGATTGTGGAGATGCACAGATGCTCAGTGCTTGCCTTGCAAACAGTAAGCCCTGAGACGGATCCCCAGCACCCATGGATAGATATCTATCAAGAAAAATCAGAAGCTGGAGAGAGGGCTCAGCTGCTAAAAGCCCTGGCTACTCTTACAGAGGACCTGAGTTCAGATCCCAGCACCCACAGGGTGGCTCACAACCATACTTAATTTCCATTTTCAAGATATCCAATGTCCTCTTTTGACCTTCATGGGCACCAGGCATGCACGTGGTATACACAATACACACGCAAACATAATTTTTTAAAAAATCTAAAAAATTTAAAAAAAAAACTCAATCATGGTGGAGTTCTGGAGGGTCAGAGATGGGCAGATCCCTAATTAGCCTAATTGATGAGTTTCAAGCTAGTGAGAGATCTTGTCTCAAACAAGCAAACAACAAAAACAAACCAAAAGGTGAAGCCCAATGTGGTGGCACATGCCTTCAATCCTAACATTTGGAAGGCAGAGGCAGGGAGCTCTCTCTAGGATCTAAAATCAAACAATCAAACAAACAAACCCAACTAACCAACCCAAAACAACAAAAACAAAGTGGGTAGTTCTTGAGGAATGATGTCTGAGTGAAGGTTGATCTCCTGACCTCTGGCCTCCAAACACATGTGCACATGGGTACATGAAACTGCATGTATATGCATACACACAAAGAAATAAACATCTCTTTATTAAAACATCTTAGTTAAGAGTGGCATGCTTTAGTCCTTTTTTTTTTTTTAAGTCTTTTTCTGGATGTCAGCTCCATACCCCCAGGAAACACATCACAAATCCCAGAGACAGTTCTACATAAACAGGTGCAGGGGCACCAGCCTGCCACGAACTCTGATAAAGGGACCCTCAGCTAGAGTAAGTGTGTAGGAGATTGGCTCCCTGTCTTAATCTGTTTTCCACTGTTACAATAAAATATCCGACACCAGAAGTTTACTCTGATCATGGTTCTGGGGACTGGGAAGCCCAAGAGCACGGTTCCAGAATCAAGTGAGGGCCTTGTGCTGAAGACCAACATATGAGCATTGGGCCTGAGTTCCAGGATGGACTCTGCCACTCACAAAGTGAGCATTAGGCAGATGAGGTCACCCATGCAGGGGTTCCAGTGGTGCTGTCTCTTTTGAGGGTGCCAGACCTGGCGGTCTCCCTCTCATAGTACCATGGGCTAGCAAATCCCCAGTCTTCAACACTGTGACCCTGGCTGCCTTCCTGCCTAAGTCATGATCCCAGGCATGGATGCCCTCTCTACTGTGGATGGTCTCTCTCAGGAGGAATCCAGGAGAGAGGCAGTTGTTCTTACGGTCCTTGTGACAACCACAGTCCTCCCCACCCCCTTCCCAGCGGTGCCTTCTAGCTTGCTGTCTCTATCTGTATCCATCTAGACCAGGCAGGAAATTAAAGTGGGCACCAGGACCTTGGCAATAAATAGCTCAGCCCTGAGGCTCCTGTCTGCAAAAAGGAATGTGATCTGAGACCTCGTTTCAAGTCAGCCTCATGTCAGGTACTGGGGCCACAGGGGAACTCTCACTTCTGTCCCTGGATATGAGATGATGGATTCAGCAGGGAGGATGCAGAGAAAGGGAAGAGAGGGAAGAGATTTGTCCAGGAGCCCAGGCCTTTGGGAGCATCAGCAGAACATGGGTGAACAGCTCTCCCATGGCCTTGAGTGGGGCTCCAGGCCTCCTTGAGCCTCAGCTCCCTAATCTGTAAAGGAAGGACAGTGACAAGCTTGCCAGGTGGCTTTTGTTAAAATTAAATGAGTCAATCCAGGCACGATGGAACACCCCTTTAATACCAGCACTCAGGAGGGGAGGTGAAGGCAGGCAGATCTCTGCAAGTTCAAGGGTAGTCTGGCCTACACAGAAAGGTCCAGGACAACCAAGGCTCCATAGAGACATCCTGTTTCAAAAAACAAAAAGTAAACTGGGCAATGGTGGCACAGGCCTTTAATCCCAGCACTTGGGAGGCAGAAGTAGAGGCAGGTGGATCTCTGTGAGTTTTAGATCAGCCTGGTCTACAGAGTGAGTTCTACAGCAGCCAGGGATGCACAGAGAAAACCTTATTCAAAAACAAACAAACAAACAAACAAACAAACAAAAAACAGCCAAAAAATAGACTAAAGAAAACTGGGGCTGGAGAGATGGCTCAGTGGGTTAAGAGCATGACCCCTCTTCCAGAGGACCCAGGTTCAATTCCCAGCACCCACATGGCAGCTCACAACTGTCTGAAGATCCAGTTGCAGGGCATCTGACACCAATGCACATAAAATAAAGTTAATTAAACCATAAAAATATATTTAAAAAAAAGAAAACAAAAAAAAGAAATTTAAATAAATCAAATTTATCAGTGCTCTGATCTTTCTTTACTGATTTGGGCTTTATTTTGCTTTTATATTTTTCTTAGTTCCTTGAGATAGAATGCATTTTATTTTATTTTTGAGACAAGGTCCTGACTGGCCTGAAACTTGCTTTGTAGTCCAGGACAGCTTTGAACTCACAGAGATCAGCTTGCCTCCGCTTCCTGAGTGTTGGTATTAAAGACATTTGCCACATGCCTGGACCAGAATATTGTTTATTTAAGATCTTCTTTCCCACATCCTGGTTTTTGTTTTTTTGTTTGTTTGTTTTGTTTTTCAAGACAGGGTTTCTCTGTAGCTTCAGAGCCTGTCCTGAATTCACAGAGATCCACCTGCCTCTGCCTCCCAAATGCTGGGATTAAAGGCTTGTGCCACCGCTGCCTGACTTCCCACATCCTGTTTTGATGTAGATGTGTCTAGTGGTAAACTTCCCTCTTGTTCATTGCTGAGCCTTTTACACTAGCTAAGAGACGTAAGGAACCTAGGCATACGTCAGCCAATACATGGACAGAGAATGTCGTTACAAGGAGTGGTGGCACATGCCTGCAATCCCAGAACTTGGGAGGTACGGTCAGGAAGATTACAACTTTAAAGCCATCATGAGCTACTCCACAAGACCTGTCTAAAATATCAAACAAACAATATTGTGCAGATATACAATGTGGGGCAAGCCTAGGGGACATTACGCTAAGGAAAACAAACAAGGCACAGGAAGGCAAGGACCGCATGCTCTCACTCTTAGGTGGAATCCGGAGCTTAAGCCATAAAATTGAAGAGGAGGAAGAGTGACGGTTACTACAGATGGGGTGGTAGGTGGGATGGAGAGGTATTTATTAAAGGTCACAAAGTTTAAACTGGGCAAGATGGACACAGTCCTGCACTGTACTGCAGAGTGGTGACCAAACTAAAAATAATGTAAATTTGCTAAAAGAGATTTTAAACATCCCAGTCATAAAAGAGCAATAAGCAAGGTGACAGATTTGTTAATGAGTCCAATAAAATCATCACACATTGTACAAAATAAATCAAAACATCATATATCTTATAAATATGTGACTATTTGTCAATTTAAAATTAAAAATTTGGGCTGGAGAGATGACTTAACCATTAACTGTTGTCTGAGGTTTCTGTCCCACCCAGTCCCACAGCCATTTGTCCCAAAGAAATACACAGAGGTCTACATTAATCATAA
Organism: Ondatra zibethicus; assembly: GCA_004026605.1. Lineage (NCBI taxonomy): Eukaryota > Metazoa > Chordata > Mammalia > Rodentia > Cricetidae > Ondatra > Ondatra zibethicus. Next base: position 13,296 of record PVIU01017844.1, read on the forward strand.
ACTGGTTGGCCTTTTAGCTCAGGCTTCTTATTAATTTAATTCTTACATCTTAAATTATCCAATAATTCTTGTCTGTGTTAGCCACATGGTTTAGCACCTTCATCAGAAGGCATTCTCATCTTGTTTCCTCTGCGGCTGGGTCATGACTGCAGACTGACTCTTTCCTCTTCCCAGAATCCTCCTGTTCTCATTGCCCCGCCTTTACTTCCTGCCTGGCTACTGGCCAATCAGCATTTTATTAAACAAGTACAAGAAACAAATCTACAGGGTAAAAAAATTGTCCCACAGCAATCAACAGTACTTACTGTTGATTGTTACTATTGTTGCAGAGGACTCTGCTCTGATTCCCAGAATCCACCTGGTGGCTCACAATTCCTTGGAACTTCAGTTCTAGGAAATCTGGCACCCTCTTGTGACTTTCAGGGGCTTCTGCATGCACACAGTGTACATACTGATATGCAGTTAAGCAATATGCATAAACAAAAATAAATACATAAGGAAAAATAATTATCTGGAGCACCACTTGACAGTGGGCTGCTGTAAGGTAAGCTGCTTTTGAAGAAAGAGGAAGTGTGGAAGTGGCTTTCGATGGAGCAACTTGGCAAAGAGCACTTTATGCCAGGGGACTGAGGCTCCCACTCCTAAGCCATCTTAACAGCATGTACTTTATCAGGTGAATGTCCTAAGATGCCCCCCCTTCAACCCATCCAATTTAGGCTCTGAGAAAGTCAGGCAAACTCAAATTGAAGAGTCTGTTATTAAACCAACCAACCAACAAAACAAACAAGCAAGCAAGGAAACAAACAGAAAACCCCAAACAACAGAAGAAAAAAACCAAGGGCTGAAAAAGGGCTGAGCATTTAAGATCACTTATTCTTTCAGGGGGCCCAGGTTTAATTCCCAGCACATATATGGCAGTTTATAACTGTCTGTAATCACACCCACCTGTAACTCCAGTTCCAGGGAATCCAAGGCCCTCTTCTGGCCTCCCTGAGTACTGCAGGCATATACTTCACATACATAAAAGCAGGAGTGTACACACACACAAAACCTGACCAGGATTGTTGAAAACTGCCAAGGTCACCAGAAACAAGGATGATCTGTGCTGTGGTTTGAAGTTTGAATGGCCCCCAAAGTTCCAGTGCCTGGGAAGTGGTGGAATCTTTATGGGGAGGGGCACAGGGCGAGAAGTTAGGTCCTTGGGGTTATGCCCTAGAGGAGGGTATTGGGTTAGGGTGAGGTCGAGTTTCCCTCTCACTCATCCTTCCCTCTCTATCTTCCTCTGCTTCACAGCTGTGAGGTGATGACATAAGTCACAAAACAATCCCACACCAGTTCAGAATTATAGATAATAAAAGGGTTATTTATTTATGGGTAAAACTTATAGATCACTGTCCTAAACAACAGTCCTCTGAGTGAACAGGAACAGAGTCTAGCAGCCAGAAGCAGGAGCCGGAAGCAAGAGAGTAGGGACATGGTTTCTGCTGCTTTTTACAGTATAAGAGACCATGCCCAAGTAAGCTGGTATCTTGAAGGCTATTGGCTGAAGGAGCAGAATGTGCTCCCACAACACCTCCCCCTTTTGTTTAAATAAGAGAGTTCCAAATCCAATACAAAACTATATACACTAGGAACAGATATCAAGTATAAATAGAATTACAGCCAGCATAAACAATATTAAGCAAGAAATATATGCTAAATGTTTTAATAAACATTCTATCCTATGGAGTCTAAGTCTTGTATAGGAAATGGCTTGGCTAGATCATAAGAGTACAGTAACTACAACTATCTAATCTTCAACCCCATTGAAGGCCTGAAAAGGGAGATAATATTATTTGAGCAGGCAGGAAATACAATCAAGTAGCTTCTAAAGCGAACAATATATGACAGAGACAATTAGCTACCTGAGAAATCACCCAAAGTCTCATTATTCAACGTTGAGGCAACCAACTTTGGCTAAGGCCTAGTGTAACTGACAGATCATTTTCAGAGGCAGGAAATTTCTTAAAATCATCTTACCCTGTCTTGGCAAGATTTGACAGTCCTGCTTATCCATTTCTAGATATCGTGTAACTTGTCAGTGGTTGAGGCATTGTCAGTTCCTTGTCCAAAGTCCAGTTTTACCAAGAAGAAAACAAGCTCCAAGTGAAGTGTCTTTGGTGCTCAACATTCTCTCAGGCATAGATTGGTGCTGTCAGAACCAATCATGTCTCATGTCAACAGAACCCTAAGTTATTTAAATGCCATGTTTCACAGATCCTTGAAGTGGTTGAAGATTACCTATCTAGACAGAATACAATCTCTGTATATCTAAAGAACCTAATTGATCTGGCTGTATGTATAACAAACATGAAGAACTATTGACCTATAATAATTAATACCTGTATAACTTAAAGGCTAAAACTTCATGTCAGAATATTAAATAATCTGTAAACAAATGTGCAACAAATGAGGACAATGACCTCAAAATGTAAACAACCTATAAGTATCTTGATCAGAGGTAGGAGTAATATATAATGCAATATGAAAATATATCCTAAAAGTTGTATCAATGTACAAAATGTCCTAAACTGAGGCAGAAACATGCATATATACAATTTGACAAAATAACTTTGCATAAGTGTACAAATGTAGTGTGGCAGCCTGGATGCACAATACTGGGAAGGAAGAGCAGACTTCTTGACAGCATGCATCAATGTTGGTTCTTGCATGTGACAAAATTCCTGCAGTGACATGTGAACAGAGGGAAGTGATGAAGGACCATGTAGGAACTGTCCATGCTGTCTTTGAATACTTCTATAAATATAAAAACTTAAAATAGAAAAGTTTATTCTAAAATACACTTAAGAAAACACTTAGCCCAGTGCCTGGTGTGTAGAAGGCACTCCCATGAGCTCACAGCTAGTACACTCGCAGGCATTCTTCTTGGCTTCATAGGAATATGCCTAGCCTTAAAGCACAGATGTGTTGGATCCTTTTCTGATTATCAGCGAAAGCGTGAATCAGGGAACTAGCCCCATTATTAGAAAATTGTCTTGGCCAGCCCAGCAGCACAGGAATCTTGTCAAACCCTAAGTTGGACCACCCTCTGCCCAGCACTCTCCATGACTCCTGCCTTACACAGAATAGACACCAACATGGCTTGAGGTGCTCTGGGAAGCATCAGGAGGTGCAAGCACCTCCTCCCTCGTGTAGTGGCCATCTGACACCTGTCTGTCCCTCCTCTGCCTGGACACCCCAGTCCGACAGTCAAGCACCTTCTCAGAGTTCTATGCAACACCATGGCCTTCCCCATGTCCAGTGTTCTCCTTGTCACCAGTTCAGTTCCTACCTGTTGCCAGATGTGGCTCTCACCAAGGTGAGTTCCCTTGTTCCTTGCTAATGCTTGGATCTGGAATCTCCCAAAGGCCCATGCACTGAAGGCTGTTTTCAAGGGTGGTGCTGTGGGAAGTAGCAGAGCTTATCAGGAGGCCTTAAGTGATGAGGATGTCCCTTTGAAAGGAACAGCAGGATCCTTGATCCCTAACATGCATATGCGCTCTCTCCCTCTTCCCTTCCCTCCCCTTCTTCCCTCCCTAGCCATGAGGTAAATACTTAGCTCCACCATCTACTCCTGCAATGCTGTGCTTCCTCATCATGGGCCTACAACAATGGGGCCAACCAAACATGGACTCAAGTCTCTGCAGCCATGAGCCTGAATGAACCTTTCCCCATTGTAAGTTGGTTCTTCACCATTCGTGACAGGCTGGTGGAGACACCAGCGGAGAAGGGTGGCAGCATACAGTGACCATCCGAGACAGGGAGACCTGCTTCTCAGCAGCCTGACCTGAGTGGCATAGGCATTTGCTTTGTTCATCTCCGTCTTCATCCAGTCTCTTTGCCACTCAGTGATGCTATTCTTAATAATGACAGGCTCAGTTTCTCAGTCATGGGTCTCAGGTCCCCTCCCCACCAATGCTGTGGACCTCAACTGATTCTTTCCAAGACAGGTACTAGGGCCTGCTTTGCCCCTCCCCGAGAAAAAAGAAAAAATATGTATGTAAGTTCAAAAATGCTGTCAGGTTGTGACCTTCTTTGGAAATAGTGTCACTGTAGATGTCATTAGTTAAAGTGAGGTCACCCCAGATTCCAGAAGGCCCTTTGTCTCACATAGCCAGTGCCTTTACATGAAGACTCATATAAAGATAGACATCCAGGGAGGTGCATTGACAGGATTAAAGAGATGGTGGTAAGCCCAGGAAAGCTGAGGATTGTCACCCCAGCAGCAGGAACTCAGAGTCACCCAATGACAGGTCTCTTCTGCAGAAATAATTTGGGACAAAGGACTGAATTTTTTTTTCTTTCCCCAGTAGAGTTTGACTCCAAGCTGTGTGACTTTGGATACATACTTGCCTTCTCTGTGTTTCTGTTTGCTCCTGTATAAGAACAATGTGACAGCACCCACCCACTGAGGTTGCTGCAGAAATTGAGTGCCATAATGCCACAGTCTTGCCTGATCTTCATGAAGGTCAGCTGCATTGTCACCCAGGGTCCCACTCTGCTTATCTTTATGCCTCCTGCCTCATCCCATGCCCTTATTGAAAACCCAATTTTCTTCCCTCCAACCTAATCTTTTCGCACACATTGGACTCAGCTCATTCATCCATTGCTGAGCAGTTTCTCCTTGGAGTCAGTGGTGTCAGAGACAGAACAAAGGTAAGGACTCTGTGGGCTGAACAAGTGAGGGGAGACACAATTTTTCTTTGGGGAAACAGGGTGTGTAGAAAAATGTCATTCACATGCCAAAAGGCTTCCTGTGCTCAATTAAGCCTGTAGACTTCACAGCTGATTAGAATCTCATCCCCCACAGCCTTGGCAGCCCTGAGTGTAGTGGGTGAGGTTGGCCCTTCAGTGCTGCCTATCTGGAAACCCCCTGCAGGACACTGAAAATGAGCCTGGCTGGAGCCAAGCTCCTGGGGGAGATGGTTGATGACTGTTTGGGAAGATCTCCTCTCTCCACCTTGATTTAAAGCCAATAGGAGATTTCATAGACAATGCACATCCCACAGGGATGAATAGGAAGAAGAGATCCACCTGCCACCCGCTGCACACCCCTGGGGCCCAGCAGGTGTGAGACACACTGTCAAATATGCAGTGTCACCATACAGACTGTTGTCACCCACAGCGCCGAGTCTGTGAGGGATGTGCACACATCTGTTTCCACATGCTTAAAGCTTGAATATGAAATGCCTCCCATACTCTCACACGTTTGAACACTTGGTCACCGGCTAATGGTGAGTTCCAGAAAGCTGTGACTTTCAGATGTGGAGCCTTACTGGAGGACGAGAATCACTGTGAAGAAATCTTGAAGGCATTTTATTCTAATCTGGGACCTATTTCCTCTCCACTTTTTACTTTCTGTTCTACCTAGATGCTACTACTGAATTTAGGGTTACACCCTATGTCCCAATAAGCCAGGTTCAACCTACCATCCTTGAGAAACCAATTAAAAGAGCCAAATTAATAGTGAAAAAAAAAGGAACAGATTTATTATATGTGGCCACACTGGGAAGAGAGACAGATTTAATGGTCCCACCCCCCCCTCCTCAAGTGCATCTTAGGAGTCTTAAGGTAAGGTTAAGGGTTAAGTAGAGGGCCAGGTTATGCACTGCTAAGCAGTCCTGATCAAGGTGAGGTCTTCTCATCACTGTCTTGGGTTCCACTCCCTTGCAAGGCAGTGTGAATATCTTTTTCCAGGAGAAAAGTGTCTGTTTTATTTAGTTCAAGTTTTAGACTTTTTCATTTTCTTTAACTTTTTTTTAAACTTTATATCTATGGATGTTTCACCTGCATGTATGCCTCCATACCATCCCTAGTTCCCACAGAAGTCAGAACACATCAAATTCTCTGGAACTGGTGTTACTGATAGTTGGGAGCTGCTATATGGGTACTGGGAGGTCCTCTGGAAGCATGGCAGTCTTCTGCCAGCATGAACTTCATGGGGGGAATTACATTTTCTTGGGGTCCATTGTTTCAATTGTCTGACAGTCAAAGTGAGGAACATGTCTCTAGAATAGGTTAATTCCTTCCAGGCTGGACAAAATTCAAGAAAGTGAAAGGTCCCAGCTTGGCTAGAGCTTGGAGTTGTGGAATAGAACAACCTCCCACCATACCTTCCCCTCTGAAGTTGTATCCCTTCAGACTATGAGCCAAGATAAACCTTCCTCCCTTAAGTTGCTCTTGTCAGGTATTTGGTCATAACAAGAAAAATAATGAATACAGGGCCATTTTCATTTCATGGTCTCAAGCCTCCCATGTGCCCAATCAGGTAAGTGAATTGAAATTCAGAGGGTGATGAGATGTGCCCAGGCCCCTGTCACCAATCTGAGTCCCTTTCTTCCTCTGTCTTCTGCAATAAACTTGGATGCCTTTGAGACTCTGGTCCAAGGTCTGGTTTAGAAGACAACGTTCTGGGAAAGGGCACTGGATCACTGCTGCATTACTGGGACTTGACAGAGGAAAGTAATATCAGACAGTCCCAGCTGCTGGGAAGGCGTCACGAAAGAAGGAGCTTTTGGAAACACGATGTATGAGAACTTGTGAACCTGCCAGGGAAGCATTCTGATCAACATCACATTCTGTGTGATAGCTGGGGGGGGGGGCGCAAAGATTTAGTGTCTTATTTCTATTTCCCCCATTCCTGTGCTAGGGATGGAATCCAGGATCTTGCATACACGACAACATTGAACTACATCCCATCCTTTTCTAGTAATGCCTTTTTCTTGGGAAGTATTCCCATTAGTGGGGTACCACTCTTCATGAGAATTTCTAAGGTGTAAACTGTATAGCTAATCAGTAGATAACCAGAGATTCCCCACAGGCAGTCTACAGACAAAGTAAGACTCTAATGACTTACCATTAGTTTTCTAGGGCAGGACTTCTTAAAAATTTCCACTCACAACTCTTTTTATCCAACATTTTTTCATGACCCCAGGTATATAAAATAGGTATACAAGCTATAGAGAAATTTATTTTAAAACAATTCTTTGGTATATGAATATTTTCACTATTTATTACAGATGAAAACAAATTTGTATCCTAATGAGGTGATATGCTTATTTTTAACATAAATGATTAAGTATTGGCTAAATATTTGATACTATAGGACACAGAAGATCTTCAGTGTTTTTCAGAGTCAATTGCTTCGGTTTTTATCATCATCCTCAATGCTGAGAATATTGCTTTGCAGAAATACAGCAAAGGCATGTTTAGGACCATTTTGGAAATTGTTGTAAATTTTGTTCTAATCCCAAGTTAAAATTCTCTAAATGAGTTAGCAGTTCAAACAGCAATTTCAAAAATAAAATATTCTGGGGACTGGTTGTGGTGACACACAGCTTTAATCCCAGCACTATGGAGAAAAAGGTAGGCAGGTAATTGTGAATTCAAGGCCAGTCTGTTCTAAAAGAAGAAGTTCCAGGTCAGCCAGGAATACATAGTGAGACTATAAAGTTAGGTAGGTAGGTAAGTAGATAAATAGATAGATAGATAATATATTTAAGATCGATCGATAAATAGATAGATATGTATTTAAAAATTACAGCTGTAATCATAGCATTTAGGATTACAGAGGTAGGAGGATTGTTGCAAATTTGAGGCCACCCAAGTCTACATAGTGAGTTTGAGGTCAGTTGGCTATGTAGTAAAACCATATCTCAAAAAACAAACAAAGAAAGAAAACCAAATAAAATGACAGGTTTTTTTCCCTCACAGCCCGTTTTCAAATAATAATTTGTTTTCCATTTTTACTAAATCCTCTTTGTTTTCATGAAGACACTTGAGTTTACTTAGCCCTCCTCAAGATGGCGCCATTCTTTTCCATCACCCAAGCCTCTCCACTCAATGTAGTATCTGTTGCAATGCAAGCTATTTTCCGCCCGTCTCATGACGACGACAAAACTAGTCATTCTCGCCTCACTTTCTGCTCTCTTCAAGACGACCACAACGATCAACTTCAAACCTAGGGTACCCCCCCCCCGACCTTCTCAAAATGGCGAAGAAGCGAAGCGACACCTCATAATGACGCTTTCAAGATGGCGCCAAGATCGTAAATCTGTGTCGCAAAATTACGCAAACTCAGCGTCGTTGCAAAGACACTTCCGGTTCCGGCGCGGGGCGGGCTCATTAGGCCTGACAGAGGCTGCGGGGAGGCTAGGTGCTGGGACCGGGTATTCTGGCGGCACGATGGACCGAAAGAAAAAACCTTTGGACGTTACAGCCTCCTCGGTGAGTTCGAGTGTGGCTTAGCTACGTGCTCCGAGTTTTCCCCGCTTTTCTCAGCCGAGGATGGCGACCTAACCTGTTGCCTCACGCAGTTCAGGAGCCTGAACTCTCCGTCTGACTTTCTCCTCGCGGGGACCCTCGACAATTCCTTATTCACAGGATCCTGAGCCCGGTTTCGGCAGGCACCTGGACTAGGCTCGCCCCACACACAGGTCCCGGAAGCCGTCCTCTCCGGGATCTCAGGGTGCATCCTGCGGGTCCGTCGCCACAGCCCAGCCAGGCCTCGCTGTCTGCGGGGACCTGGAGGGCCTCTGCCCTTCCTGGCGTCTCCAGTACAGAGATTCGACTCCCCAGGACCCCAGAGTTCCTAGGGTCCCCCTAGCAGGACCCAGACAAGTTAGTTAGTGGCTTGTGGGATGGGCTGCCTCGGGCCGCAAGAGCTGACAGGATGTAGGGAGTTTTGCTAACATAAGCACTTTGAGCAGAAAGCTTGTAAATACTGTACACATTTTTGTACTAGCGCTTTATGTTCATGCTGCCATTGAGTCCTCAGACTTGCTTTAGGATATAGGTGTAATTAATGGTCACTCTTCATGGATGATGAAAGTGACACCCGAAGGTGATCCTGGTTTCCTCCATTTACATACAGGTTTGTCGTATGAGAACCCAGGTCACTGAGTTTGATTGGCTGCAAAACGTTTGTTTTTCTATTACCTCACAACAAATTGTCAAACCCTTGACTCAAACTTGAATTTACTAAGACTGTGAGAATATAAGAGGAAAGCAAGCAGTGTTGGATTTAACATTTTGTCTGGGTTTGGATTCAGTACTTATACACTAAATTCAGCAGGGTGTAGTTGCACATGGCCTTTACCCCCAGAGTATGAGAGGCCAATCTCTGTGATTCAGAGGCCAGCCCGAGACACATAGTTTCAGGATAGCCTGGGCTACACAGTGAGACCCTGTCTTTAAAAAACAAAACAAATTAAAGCCAGATTATCCAGAGGATAACATTTTCAAAAATTACAATACAAATGAAATCCAGGAACTGGTCATTTTGTGAGCTTAAGTCCAGAAGTAGTTGTAGAATAGAAAAACATATAACTAGATAATTGATGCATTTAAGAAGAGTTAAAAGGCAAAATTTTTTCTTCCCTCCATCCCTCCCTCCCTCCTTTTTGAAGAATTTTGAATATTGGGTCCTGGAGTGAGACTCCTTTACACTGTTCCTGCCAGCAGTACCTTTAAATAGATTTCTTTCAAATGGAAATCACTGAACTCAGTCCCCATCCCTGTGTCCCCCCCCCCCACCATGGAGAAATGACTCATAGAGAGGTTAAGAATACTGACTGCTCTTCCAGAGGACCCTGATTTATTCATAGCACCCAGATGGCAGCTCACAACTTTCACAATTTTCCAGAGAATCTGACACCCTCATACAGATACACATGCAAGCAAAACACTACTGCCCCAAACATAAAAAAGGAAGGAATCATTAAAAAAAAAAAAAAAAGATTTATTTTGTTTATAGCTGTTCTGCCTGCACCTTCATATGTGCAACAGATGTGTGCCTGGTGCCTTCAAAAGCCAGAAGAGGGCATTGGATTCACTAGAACTAGAGTTACGTATAGATGGTTGTAATGGTTGTATGGCGCATGTGGGTTCTGGGAACCTAACCCGAGTCTTCTGCAAGAACAGCAAATATTCTTAACTGCTGACTCATCTCTTTAGCTCCTGAACTAAGTCATTTTTATTTTCCTTGTCAGCCAGTAGTGTCTGATTTACAGATGCCTGTACGTATGACCACTTGCCACACTTGTTAGGACTAACACAGCGGAGAGGTAGGTGCAAGCGGCCTCATTCTCTTCACCTGTGCTCCCCCATCACATTTTCAAACCCTGTGATTCCATTAAACTTAACCTTTTAAAAACAAACTAAGTCACCGGGCAGTGGTGGTGCTTGCCTTTTATCTCCTCAGCACTTGGTAGGCAGAGGCAGATGGATCTCTGTGAGTTTGAGGCCACCCTGGTCTACAAAGTGAGTTCCAGGACAGCCAGGGCTATACAGAGAAACCCTGTCTCAAAAAAACAAAACCAAGCCAAATCAAAGCAACAATAACAAGAACAACAAAAAAACAAGTAAAACTTGACCTTGTACTTCTGGTTATGTGTCCCACAAACAGAAAGTACTTCAGAAATTAGTTGAATCCTATCTGTACCTGTATGTAGATTTCATTTATTTACTTTACTACGTCACTTTCCTGTTGGCAGAAAAAAAAAAAACCTTGAGTAGTAAAAGTTGGAGTAGAACTAAATTTGTAGCAAAACTCCAATGAAACCCAATGTTGTTTAATTTTGTATGGAGTTCTATATTTAAGCTTGTGCTTCTTGTCCATGTTCAGGAAGCCAAAATCTTGGAGAATTAGAGTTGCTTAGCAATCCAGTCACCTGCCAGAGTGAATGAAATATTGTTGTTTACTTTCTTGTTTTATTCTAGTTGGTAGATCTTAAGGCTGAGCTCTTCCGAAAACAAGAAGAATTCAAACAAGAAAAACTTCTAAAAGATTCTGGAGTTTTTGGAAAATCAAAGGCAACTAATAAGGTAAAAATACTTCTACTGATTCCAAATATGGAAGAATTGCATTATAAGTTTTTGAAAAATACCAGTGGTTATCTGTAAATAAGTAAATATAAAGAAAAAAAGTCCCTGACTTATAATTGAACATTTGCATAAACTTTGTTAAATATTAAAATTAGTAAGATTATTTAATACTCTTAAAAAAGACTTATGTATGTATGTTGTGTGTGTGCTTGTATGTATACATATGTCATACATACATGTGTATGCCATCTGTGTGTAGATACCCTCAGAAACCAGAAAAGGGTGCTGAATCCCCTAGAACTGGAGTTATATGTAGTTGTGAGCCAAGCAATAAGGGTGCTGGGAACTGAACTCAGATCCTATGCAAGAGCAGTAAGCCCTTGTAATGAATGCTAACCTATCTCTCCATTTCCTATATTCTTCTTTAATATGCTGTTAATAATTGGGTTGTTCACATTCTCATGGAAGATTAGCATGTATTTTGTGTCCAAAACAGAGATAAACAACTGTAAAATATAGAAATAGACTTAAAATATGAAAGTCTTTAAGAGTTTTAAAACTTGCTAGGTGGTAGTGGCACACACCTTTAATCCCAGCACTCGGGAGGCAGAGGCAGGCGGATCTCTACAAGAGCTAGTTCCAGGACAGGCTCCAAAGCTACAGAGAAACCCTGTCTTGAAAAAACAAAAAACAAACAAACTTTTAAAAGAGTTTTAAAACTTTTATAGGTAGTAATCTGCTTACTATATTTCTTTGTATTCTGCTCATATCCATTAGAATATTGAATGATGTTGTGATCAGTCATGGGTAAAAGTCAGTAGAGAAAGTAACTCAGTGAAGTTCGGAAAGAAATTCTTTAGGTGATTTAGGAGTTTTCTTCAGCTCCAGCTTTGTCACGTCTGTTGTAAGCTGTAAGGTAGCTGTCAGAACAAGTAGTTCTTTGATGATTCATGAGATCCAAGGATTTTCTCTCCTTTTTGATGCACACAAGTTGAGATTGCTTTGTGGTTTTATTTGGTTCTTTTGAATCATTCTCCAGAAGCCAAGTATCTGGACCAAGCAGAATGCTGGTGTTTCCAGTCGAGCAGAGAGGGATGCAGAACAGAAGCTGGAAGAGCAGAAGACTTTAGACAAAGCAAGGTAGTTACACCTGAAAGGGCGTTACCAGACCAAGAAATAAACGTTTAGTTGGTACTCTTCCTGACGGACGGATCTGATAGACATCTTTCTAAGCAAATGGTTTATGACTGTAAATACAGTGTCCTTTGATATCTGAGGGGCATTGGTTGGTTTTAAGATCCTACTCTTCCTCAGATACCAAAGCTCAAGATGCTCCAAATAGATAAACTAGTGTGTGTGGTCTGTGAAAACATTCAGTATACTCTAAAATCTTTTCTAGATTACTTGCTATGCCTAATATGGTGTAAGCACTTTGTAAATAGTTGTTATTCTGTATTGTTTAGGGAATAATGCCAAGAAGGAAAATATGTGCAGATGCACAGTATACATTAGCAACAATAACATTGTTTTGGAATATTGTTTCTTTCCAGGTAGTTGAATCTGGAGATGTGGATTCTAGATGTGGAGGGCTGTAGTGTGAGGGCCTGGTTGGTTTCTGTCTTCCCACCAGGTCCCAAAGAATCACACTGAAGGTCTACATAAGTTATAAATTGATTGGCCCATTAACTCAGGCTAAGTATTAGTTCTTATAAGTTATATTAACCCATTATTCTTAGCTATGTTAGCTATATGGCTCAGTACCTTTCTCAGCAGGGCAGGTCACATCCTGCTTCTTTGGTGGTCTGGTGTGGAATGCCGAGAGAGCTTCCTGCTTCCCAGAATTCTCCTGGTCTAATAGCTCCACCTCTACTTCCTGTCTGGTTGACCCACCTATACATCCTGGCTAATGGCCAATCAGCATTTATTTAAATCATGATTGACAGAATACAGACAATTCTCCTGCACCAGAGGGCCAGCTGTCTTCTAAAAATGCTGTAATTTACACATACCTGTTGTCTTACACAAAGAAAAAAATTGAGTTTAGAAGATGAAATAGGGTTCTGTTTTAAGCTTTTATCACATACTAAATATATCAACTTTTTTTAACTTGGGAAATAACTTTATTTGTTCTGGAAGTCGGCCAGCATCCTCTCAGAACTTCTGGTTCTGCTTCTTGGTGCTGGCAGCCTTGATCATCTTGAGCACATTGAAGTATACTGTCTTAACTTGGGCCTACACCCTCCCTTGGTGATAATGTCTCAGGTCTGTACATTCCCAAAAAGGGGACAGGCAGACAGATATGTTCTTGTGGTGCTTCTCAAAGCAATTGTACTTTTGGATATAGGGGATATAGTTCTAGATGATGACAGTGGTCCTCTGCACCTTCATCTTGGTCACAACACCAGACAGGATCTGCTCTTGGATAGAGATGTTATCAGTGAAGAGACATTTCTTGTCTGTTTAGGTGCCCTGGATGGCCTCCTTGAACATGTTGAGCCTAGACTCATGTTCTTGTAGCACTGAGGGAGCCTTTCCTTGCCCGTAGAATCCACTTCTTGTTTTAAAAGATCATGGACTGCTTTTGGTAAACACACTCAGTCTGGATGTCTGGCATCATTCTGGCAGCCTGAGAAAAAGAAAAGGCTATATCAACAATTTTTTTGTTGTTGCTTGTTTGTTCATTTTTTCAAGACAGGGTTTCTCTGCATAGCCCTGCCTGCCCTGGAACTTACTCTGTAGATCAGGCTGGCCTTGAACTTAGAGATCTACCTGCTTCTGCCTCGTGAGTGCTGGGATTAAAGGGTTGGGCCACCACCACCTGGCCTATATCAACAATTTTTTAAAACTTGTGTTTCTAGGGATGGGATCCCATGGTCGTGTCCACTGAACCACATCTTCAGCTTAACACTTTTTTTTTCGAGACAAGGTTTCTCTGTAACTTTGGTGCCTGTCCTGGAGCTAGCTCTTGTAGACCAGGCTGGCCTCGAACTCACAGAAATCTACCTGCCTTTGCCTCCCAAGTGCTGAGAGAAGTGTTTCATGGACCCTACTCCCCATACTGGGTCGCCTTGCCTAGCTGCAATACATGGGGAGATGCATAGTTTTATTGCAACTTGATATGCCATGTTTTGTTGATACTCTCAGGAGACCTGTCCTTTCCTAAACAGAAATGGAGGAGTGAATTAGGGTATGGGAATAGAGGGGGTATTGGGAAGAGGAACTGGGAGGAGAGGAGGGAAGGGAAACTGTGACTGGAATGTAAAATAAATAAATACATTTATTTATTAAAAAAAAAAAAAGAGTCCCATGGTGTGTTCTAGGTTAGGTGATAGGACATTAGTATTTAGAAACTCCAAAATTTCCCTCCTAAACCAAGAATATAATTTGAAGAAAGGTAAAAGGAACATTCTAATACCTGTTTCCTAAATTCACTAATTAATATATTGTCATATTTGCTTTCCTCTGTCCTTCCATCACACCTATAGAGGAAGACTTTAAGTGTCATGATAATTTACCTGTGAATATTTTAGTATATATCTATCTGAACAAGGACATTATACTACTATATTTAATACTGCTGTGTGACTCATATTTCAGATTTTACCATTGTCCCAACACAGCTTTGTCCTAAATAGGTTTTGTAAAAATTCAGGATTCACAAAGTGAGTTCCAGGACAACCAGGGCTGTTACACAGAAAAACTCTATCTTTAAAAAATCAGGATTTAAAGATTATATTCCATTCATGCCCATAGTTCTCAATTCTCTCCAATTTTTTTCCCTTTTGTTGTCAGTTACCCTGCGGACATTTTTAAGCGTCCAAGTAGTTTTTTTTCTGCCATGCCCATGTCTGAATGAGGTTATATTAAAGTTTTTTTGTTAAGACTGCTGTGTAGTCTTTGTGTTTTACAGTGAATCTTATCTAGAAGCTCATAATTGTCAATTTGAATCATTATTGGTAATGAGTTCGATCACTTGCTTAGAAAAGTCTGGTAGAATTCTCCACTGTGAAGATGCCCTTTCTCCTATGTGGTTAATAGTAACCTGGGGTGGGAAGCTTTGAGACTAAGTATCCTGGTCACTACTATATTTTCATGGGTGGTTTGTATTGTTAGTAAGCCGTGCTGCTGCTGAATTATTCCTAGATTTCCTCTGCTTATTAGCTAGCATTCTTTTGTAAAGAAGAGGCAGTAGTCTCCTGTGCCTGGAGAATTCCAAGTTGTAACATCTGCCATGATAGCCATCTGCTTTGGTACATGATAGGAACTCTGCAGCTTCATTGGACTGGGGAGATGTCTCAGTTGGTCAGATGATTGTTGTACAAGCATGAGGACCTGAGTTAGAGTCCCCTAATCCTCATAGAAAGGGCAGGCATGGTGGTGTAGCCTTGTAATTCCACTGCTGGGGAGCAGAGATCCCTGGGGCTTACTCCCCACCCAGCTTAGCTTGTTTAGGGATCTCCAGGTCCTACTAAGAGACCCTGTCTCAAAAACAAGGTGGTTAACTCCTAAGGAATGACACCTAAGGTCAATCTCTGGCCTTTACATGTACACTGACTGACTGATACATGGGCACCCGAAGGAACACACATGACAGTGAAGATGAGATGACATTACTTTGTGTTATCAAGTTAATTTTGTGGCAATCTGGAGAAGCAAAAAAAAAAAAAAAAGAAGGAGGAAGAAGAAGAATTTGCTTTTCCATCAGTCTGGAGTAGCTGAGACACAGAAAGGAAAGGTTAAGTAACTTGTCATAATCATGTGACCTAGGGTTTTTGTAGGCTCTTCGTGCCATTAGGAGTTAAATTTCCCATTGTGATTAATGAGATCATGACACAGATGACCTCTTTGGGGCTTCTATTTTTAGGCAATTAGAGAATTTCTGGCCCTTTTATCTTGTCACTACTTGCTAAATGCCACCAACATTATGTGAACAGCAAGTCTGCTTTGTTGACATACTAGGATTGTTGTCTTATATTAGTTCGTAGCTTCAGTGTATTAATTGTGATATTGAAATAGATATTGTCATGTTTTTAACAAATTAAGTTGGTATAAAAAGTGTAATAAACCACAAATGACCAGGACCCTGGTCTAAAAACACTATGGCAAAGAATCTTGCCTTGAGTCTGGTGATCTTTTGGCAGACTGAATAGAAAAATGTTTACATACATCTCTCTTATCACATGTAACTTAAGTTGCATTTAACAGCTAGGTTGTTGGAGTCTTAACTCAGTGCATCCCATTTATTCACTCATCAGATATTTATTGAGCGGTTACTCTGTATCAGGGATGGCTTTAGGTCCTGCTTTCACTACTGAAGCAGATGAAGTGGGTCTGAGGTCTCTTCAGGACAGGGCAGTCAGCACCTGTTGTGCCATCTTTTCATGGCAGGCCTCAGGACATATTAACTATCGGCTGTCAGGCTGATAGTTACTGGCAGAAGGGACAGTTATAAGACCATTTCTAATTCTTGTCTGTTTTTCTCCTAGGGAAAAATTGGAAGAAAAGGCCAAATTATATGAAAAGATGACTAAAGGAGACTTTCCAGGTAAACAAACGTTTATTTGTATCTCTTTATTTTCTACAATTTGTACAGATCCTCAGTTTTATCTGTTTAAATGATTCTAAGAGGGAGAAATTTTAAAAAACCAACTCAAAACTTTACTTTCAGTGGTTACATAGAGATAAGAAAATATCCAGTAATATTCCGAAGGTTCACTAGGTGCCAGGCAGGGACAGGAGAGTATAGGGAACCAGTTCTACAGCCCTCACAGCAGGTGTCATCTGGTGGAGGAGGAGAGCACAGCACCAGGAGACAGTTTAAATAGACCAGCCTTGCATGTAGGGACATCCATGCACATGGAAAAGATAAGGTGTGCCAAATTATGGGTTATGTTGCCTCTTTTCCTGTTGTCTCTCTATTTTCAGTTTTATTTTTGTGATGTGCTTTTTTTTTTAACTTTATGGTTTTGCCCTATTGCATTTTTATTTGTATGTGTGTGTATGTGTAATGTGTAACTGTGTGTATGTTAGTGTTTGTGAGTGTGGGCATGTTCATGCTACAGCATAGGTATGTAGCATGTGTTGATATTTACCTCCTGCTTTAAGGCAAAATTTGAGGGGTCTATTCCACCTCCTATCTTGCTGCCATAGGAACACTGAGATGTGCTGCAAACTAGGCTTGATGCGGGTTCTGGGGATTCAAACTCAGGTCTTCATGTTTGGGCAGCAAGTACTTACACGCTGAGTCATCTCTCATTTTTAATTTTTAGTTCTCGCCTTATATTTATCTAGTTGGAAAATCTTTAATTTTTCTTTTTGCTAATCCCTTGCTCTCTTTGTTTTCTCTCCAGAATATTTGTTTCTAGTCCTCTTCTCTTTGCTTCCTCTATTTCTCCCTTTTCCTTGTCGCTTTATCATACTAATTATTTCTATGTACCCTAAGTAATTTCGACTTCATGGCATATTCAATTAGTAGTTGTACAATGTGCTTTGAATTAGTTTAGAAATTTCTAATACAATTCCCTTTTGTCATATCCCCCTGAATAGTTGGACAACAGTATAAGAGACTTTCTGGGTCAGTGTACACACCATTGGCAGGAGGCAGAGAAAGCAAGTAAGAATTCAGAAAATTTCTAGAAGAAAATGGGCTTTGACTTGGTGAGCTGGAGGAAAGGATCCTGTTGGGGAGAGTGGTAAGAGCGGATCTTCAGAGTGAGGAGGGCTGAAGCTCAGCAGTTCTACCTTGCCTAGCAAACAAGACACCAGTGGGTGTGGCCATCATTTGCTTTTTCTAGGTGTGGCCATCATTTGCTTTTTCTGGGTGTGGCCATCATTTGCCTTTTCTCAGAATGCATCATTTACAAAGTTGGGGGCTGTGGTGACAGTGCTACACTCTAAGAAACAAGGTGGTCATCCCCAGGATGCCTCGCTGGTGTATACCTCTACATCTCACCTCTCAGAAACCTCTTCCCTTTCGAGATACTATGTGATTTTGAAAACTTGTTGTTTTAGTCTGTTTTTCTCTGAAAAACCCAGAGGCTAGAGAGATGGCTTAACAGTGGAGAGCACTTGCTGTGCTTACAGAGGAACAGAGTTTGGTTCCCAGTACCCATGTACTCACAGCTGCCTATAACTCCAGCTACAGGAGAACTAATGTCTTCTGCCTTCTTAGGGCACTAGCACTCACATGTACCCCTCTCCCTCATATGTGTAATTTAAAATAAAGTGAAAATACAGTAACTCAATCAAAAGGAATGTGTTTGTGGAAATTGGGTTTTGTCAAAGCCAGCAGTCCTACCTACTGATGCTTCTATTGTACCTGTGTGTCTGACCTGGTTAAGTCTTGGAGCCTTAGTTGTCTTCCGTGTAAAACTGTAAAGGGGGATAGCATCACCACTTTGGTCATAGGGAACCCAGTGTCTGTTGTAGTTCAATCTCTGTCCTTAGGGAAAAACAAAACAACAACAACAAAAAAACAAACCAATGTTGAGTTCAGCCCTGTAGAACCTGACTCCAGGCCTTGCCTGAAAACCATGTTAACTTGTGAAAAGAACTCAAAAGATGTGTGTGTGTGTGTGTGTGTGTTTACATACGTTTGACACAGTGTCTCACCATGCACCCCTATGGAGCCTGGAGCTCACTATGTAGACCAGGCTGACCTTGAACTCACAGATCTACTTGCCTCTGCCTCCTAAGTGCTGTGATTAAAGGTGTGCATTCCATGCCCCAGCTTCAGAGGATATTGTTTACCTGTGTTAGGACCTTTCAAGCACTTCCTACAACACATTAGTGTAAGAGTTAAATGTTGCAACTCATATATATAAAAAGGTCTGTTACATCACAGCAAGAAGGGTCCACTATCTTGATTGGGAGAAATGCTGTTCTGCTTCTCTTAGACATTGTTGGCTGTGAGTTGCTCAAAATCACTGACTGTGTTGTCTTAAATGGTCCTATTGCTCACACAATGTATTGATGATACAGCAGGAAACTCAAGGCTTTTTAGAGTATTATGGTCTGTGTTATGGATGGCCTATTTAAAGCTTCCTGTCAGGTGTTTTGTGTCTGTGTCTCTGTAAATTGTCTATGATGGAGGCATTGACTGGTGAACAGTCAGGCAGTAGGGCCACTTCTTAATTCCAGCTACAGTTTTCTTCTTTAATGTAAAGAATCCATAAATTGATTTTTGTGCTCTAGATGAGGAAGTGGAGGACATGTACCTTGTGGATTTCACACAGAAGATCATAGACAAGCGAAAAGAAATGGAGGTGCTTGGTGCTACTAGAGAGTCTCGAAATGCAGAAGAGAGAGATGATGATGAAGAGTTTTCTGAAAAAGACATACCTCCTCCCCAAGACCCCAGCGAGGAGTGGTGGGTAATATTGGAGCTTAGATCAGTGTGAGCCCCTCAGACTTGCTTTGGTTTTTTGAGAATCATTTTGCTTGATGGTATCACATCATGTTTTTTTTACTCTGCCTGGGTTTTCTGTGTCCCGAGAACCACCCCCTCTAAGTTGGGATGAGCTAGTGTTGTATAGATTTAAGCACACCAGTGGAGTGGTAACATCAGTGACTGCAGATAAGAGCTGAGCATCTGCTGTGCCCAGTGTGGTGCCAGGCCCACGAATCTTTGGGCAGTGCATCAGTATCCTGCTCCCTTACTACCATGCTACTGCTTTACCTGTGTGTCCTGGTTCAGATGTCAGGTCCTGGGAAGTGGTCCCTTTTGAGTCCGGCAAAAAAAAAAACTGGCAGGGTAGGCACAGTAAGCTATATCCTAACTACATTCTCTTCTGGTATTGAGGCGTGGGTTCCAGCACTGCCTTCTGCCTGTGTGGACTTGATAAATTTGCAGTTTCTCTGAGGTCTAGCTTCCTTCCATGGAAAGTAGAGATAGAGTGCTTCAGTGCCACAACTATTTCCCTTAAATTCCCTCATGGAAGCAAGTGTGTTCCATTCTGGGAGCATAAGCAGATATTTTGCAGAGCTCCATTATCAATACTTTCCTGAGTTTTATCTGTACATACATAAAGGATGGAGGAACCCAGCATTTTATAGATCAGAGTGCAAATTCCATAATGGTGTCTTTTATGCCACTTAGACACTTATTTGGCAGAGTTTGCCATTGCTTAGACATCACTGAAGTCCTGACCATATGCTCTTGTTCTGGGGGATTTCTTAGAAGCCACTCAGGACTGTAGATTTCTTAGCCTTTTGCTAACTCCTTTGGACAGGTATTTATGCATAAATAGAGAAGTTTTTGATACTGTAGATGACAGAAAACCTTTCTGTTCATAATATGGAAGGTGTCCACTGTGGTCCATGCTTTCTTACCTTTTAAATAACTTAAATCTAAAGTTAGTGACTGTTGTGGGGGTAGGCATATGGCTGTATGCCACATGGAACCACAGAGAACACAGCCTCTCTGTGCCTTTCTTCATCATTTGTAGTCTAAGTACTTGCTTCCTCATCTGAACTATTTTTTGGGTCTTACCCTTTATTTATAGTTGACCCACTCTAGATCTTACTGTCTGTAAAACATCCAAGCCATACTTTTGTCTGGTTTTTGTTTGTTTGTTTGTATTTCAAGACAGGGTTTCTTTGTATGACAACTCTGGCTGGAACTTGCTCTATAGACCAGGCTGGCCTCAAACTCACAGAGATCTGCCTGCTTCTGCCTCCCAGGTGCTGGGATTAAAGGTGTGTGCCAACACTTGCCGGTTTGCTTGTTTTTATAATCTGCCTAAATTGTGTTTTCTGGCATGCACCCCTCCTGTTTCCCTAGAGCCCTGTAGAGCTAGAGTACTCAGCCCTCCTTGGATCACCCAGTTTCTCTAGGTTTATGCTGGGACTGTTCAGTAAGCAGTTGCTGATGAGCTAGAGCCATTGCTGACTACTGTATTCTCCTTGCTGGTATTCTGTGTGTTTTGGAGGCCTGCTCCAGAACAGAATAGCTGTGATTGCTTTTCAAGGCAGAAATCTCATCTCTTTTGAATGGTCTAATGTCTTTTATTTTTCTTATTAATGCCTGTATGATTACAAGCAATTTGTCAGCAATTTGAAGAGTTTAAGGCAATTGAAGGTGTTGCATGATACCATATGGTGCAGTAAGACACACTGCAAGCAGTTCCCACACTTTTTTGTTTTTGAATTAAGCTCCAGAATTTTTACTGCTTGTAAATCCTTTTGTTAATTAAATTCTTCCAGGTGGTAAAAAAACTTTCTGCAAAATGACTGTAAATAATTACATGGACCATCTGGCTAAACCCCCTCCCCCAATTCATTAAAAAAAAAAAAGAAAATGAAGTTGCTGCTTTATATAGTTATAGGTTTGATTTCTTCTGACAGTCATCTGTAGGAGTGGATTTCCAAGTGTTTGGTTTTTAAAACATGGGCTGACAACAAAGAAATCAGCATCACTTGAGAGGAAAGAAATTGCAGGCAACAGCAGAGCTAGCTGAGTCTGACCTTCATTGCTTTCCTAACTCGCTTCACAGCCTATATTAGGTCCTTCATTGTGTGCTGTGCACTCTACTCCAGACTATGGGAGATTCCTTGCCTATGATAGCAAATATGAAAAATGTATTGCACTGTGAGGCAGTGATGTTGCATGCCTTTAATTCCAGCACTCGGGAAGCAGAGGCAGGTAGATCTCTGTGAGTTCGAGGCCAGCCTGGTCTACAGAGTGAGTTCCAGGACAGGCTCCAAAAGCTACACAGAGAAACCCTGTCTAAAACAAACAAACAAAATTCTTCTGCACCATAGTACAAAGGAGATGTTTTTTATGAAAACGTGCCCATACTTTGTGTTGTTAGGAAATCTCAGTGTTTTGTTTAACCTTACTGTATGCCCAGCTTGTCCCGTCTCCACTGTCTGCTTTGGGCAAAGATGAAGAAGGGTGTATATTGTTTGTCTTGCTAATTAAAGTGGGTCCAAAAATTTCCATGACTTACATTAAGAGACTCCTAAGATTTCTGGAAAGAATGTGTCATTTAGAAGTAGAGCAATAATAGAAAAATTGAGGTTTTGTGGAGGGCACAAAAAGCTTATTGGATGTCATCTGCTAATTAAGAAGCCTTTTCTCTGTGTTAGTGGTCCCTTGGTTTCAAGGTTCCTGGTAACAAGGTATATAACAGCATTGCTTCTTTAAGTGCCAACTCCCTGACCTAGTGATCTACCCATTGTACTAACTGTCTTCCCAACTTCTCACTTTCAGGGTGGATTACGTGGACTCTTTGGGCCGATCCCGACGCTGCATGAGAAAGGATTTACCAGATCTATTGGAGATGGATAAAAATCTTCAGGGAAGACTGTAAGCTTAAAATGTGACCTTTGTTTGGAACACAGCCAGGGGATTGTCTTGTGGGAGAGCCTGTTGAATGACTATTTGTTGTTCTACCCTGTTAAGATCTTTAATGTGTAAGACTATTATATACTGAAGCCTGTAATGATTAACATATTCAGACACTTATAACTTTGTTCAGGGAACAACCTGAATGTCATTATCATTTATTTATTGATTTTCTTTTTCTGAAACCCATTTTTGGGGGGAGTAGCAGGGAAATGAGTCACATTATTCCCTGGGCTGGCCTTGATCTAGGTGTAAGTGACTCTTCTGCCTTAGCTTCCCAGGCAGGCACTCTGTTCTGGTCATGTACATTATAATTGCTGAAAGGGATGAGTAGACTGTTGAGTAGGATGTCTGATCTAGGTTGCAAGTACAGAATGAGCCCAAACCTAGCTAACAAACCAGCCTTTATGGACAGAGGGATTTGAGAAGGTTCACTTGCTTTTATTTACTTCTTATTTATGTGTCTTTGTATATTGAATCAAAGGCTTCATGATTACATTTCTAATGGGCCCAAAGAAATAACATTCACAAGTATCTTGGTGGTTAAAATTCCATATACCCACCTTTTATATGAGAAATTGGAGAAACTCCACCTGTGTGAGCCTTCCCATCTTAGGCATCCTGTGAGTAAACACACAGAGGCCACAGCACAAACCGTGACCACCTGCTGGGACAGGGAACTCTAGCAATGTCTATGTCTCTAAACCAGAGGCCATTCAGAGAAGTCCAGTGGTTCATCCTTCCTGGCTAGGCCACTTCCCATATGTCAACCAGGACAAGTATAGAAAGGAAAGTCGGTTGTCTTGAACACTGAGGCAAGATCCTATCATACTCATGTGTAAGTCTGGTAATTGATTTAAAAATGATAAAACAGGGTCAGCAAGGTGACTTGTCAGGCTAAAGTACTTGCTGCTAATTCCTAGTGACCTCAGTTCAGTTCTGGAAACTCAAATGGTAGAAGGAGAAAATAGACTCCTGAAAGATGAAAGTTGTCCCCTTACCTCTACATATGCTATGGCATATGTGCATGTATATGTCTGTGTATATATACACACAATATATAAATGAATAGTGAAAAAATACTAAAAGAGTTGTATTGACTTTTCAGTCAGAAACTTCTGTAGGAACTGTTGGTGTTACTTAGCCATTATCTGCCTGCTGTACTTAGTGTTGCTGTTTCATGGCACTCACCTGAACATAGGTTTCTGTTCCTCTACTAGTTTCGTTAGTCCTGCTAATGAAAAAACTTTATTATCTGAAGACATGAGGAAAGAGCTTCAGCGCCAGCAATGGGAAGAAGAAGAAAGGGAGGCCCTGAAAAAGCCAATGGGGCCTATCCATTATGAAGACATTCGGGAAAATGGTATTATTGGTTTGGGGGGAGGGGTATTTGTGTGTGTGTGTGTGGTGGTGGGTTTTTTTGTTTGTTTGTCTCTAGCCAGTAAGCACAAAGCCAAGTGCTGACAGAGCAGCAGCTCTGATGCAGTCAGACTGTGCATTAGAGGGTGAAATCATCCTCTTTGTCCACAGCCTAAGAAACTTAGGGGCTGTACTTCCTAACATGTCTGTTAGTCTATGAATTTGTTCCCAGAGAGAAGAGGATACAGCCAGGGCCGAGTAGCCTGCCTATGTGTTTGTCACTCAGCCATTTGACTTTTTTGTTTTTCTTATCAATTTTTTTTTTAATTAAACTTGTGCTGATATCACTGTGTGTCTCTTTTGGTTTGTTAGGGAACTTGCTGTAAATGTGGTTTGCTAATCAGAGAAATCTAATGTTTTGATACTTTTGATTATTTCAGAGGCCCGACAACTTGGTGTTGGGTATTTTGCCTTTGCCAAAGACAAAGAATTGAGAAACAAGCAAATGAAAATTTTAGAGATGCTTCGTGAACAGGTATAAGTTAAATTTAAAGTTTTTGTTATAGGTTTGAATGATTTTTTTTATTGATAGGTCATGCTTTAAAAAATATAGTAAATCCAGATACGCATAATCAAGCATTGGGCAGAGAGAGAGTCCAAACTGAAGATCTCCATAGGCCCCTCCCCTTGGAGCCTAGGGAGCCCCTCTGGAGGAACAATGAGGAAGAATGGGAGCTAGAGGGATTGAGGACACCAGAATGCCCAGTTCACAGAATCAACTAAGCAGGACTCATGTATCATGAATTCTAATTGGTCTTAATAATAAAAACCCAAAGTCAGATACAGGGGTTAATGCTGAAAGATCAGA
The DNA here is from genome assembly GCA_004026605.1 of Ondatra zibethicus. Taxonomy (NCBI): domain Eukaryota; kingdom Metazoa; phylum Chordata; class Mammalia; order Rodentia; family Cricetidae; genus Ondatra; species Ondatra zibethicus. The sequence continues at coordinate 37,733 of PVIU01017844.1, forward strand.
AAAGCAGAAAAGCAAGCTACTAGTTCTTACCTCTACTGAATCCTCAGACTAAAGGGATGATTTCTGTCCCTAAGAATCCTCAGACTGAATGCTCTCTCTATGAAACCTCAGACTGAATCTGAGCTCTTGTCTCTTCCCACCATGTATTCCTCTCTCTACCCAGCCATATTACTTCTGTCTCCATCTCCATCGTGCTGGGATTAAAGGCATGTAATTCCAACTGCTGGGATCACCTTTGTATGATCTCTGTTTCTCTTTTAGACAGATTCAATCTCGTGTCGCCCTGAGTGGCCTTGAACTTACAGAGATCCATCTGCCTCTGTCTCCCGAGTGCTGAGATTAAAGGTGTGAGCCACCACTGCCTAGCCTCTATGGCTTAACTCTAGTGGTTTTAACTCTTCACTCTGATCTTCAGACAAGCTTATTTGTTAGATCACAAACAAAATACCACTACAGACTCATACGGGCTCACAAAACTAAAGCGGTAATCACAGAGCCTGTGTGGGTCCAAACTAGGTCCTCTGTATATATATTATGGTTGTTAGCTTTATGTGTGTGGGGTTTTTTGGGGGGTGGGGTGGGACTCTAAACAGTGGGAGTGTGGGTATCTCTGGCTCTTTCTTCTTCTCCTGGGGCCCTTTTTCTCCCACTGGTTTGTCTCGCTCAGCCCTGATGTGAGGGTTTGTGCCTAGTCTTATTGTATCTAGTTATGCCGTGTTCAGTTCATATCCATGAGAGGCCTGCTCTTTTTTGAAGGGAAACACAGGAGGAGTGGATCTGGAAGAAAGGGATGTGGGCTGGGGGCTGGGAGGAGGGGAAGGAGGGGAAACTGCAGTCAGGACATATTTGTATGAGAAAAGAATAAAAAAAATATGGTAAATTGAAAATTGATATTCAGAATGCCATTGTAGGGTTACATACAGGTAATTATCAAATTATTGTGGGTTTTTAAACTCTAAAATTTTAACTGTTTTGGAAGTAGCCTGTGTACTTTGCTGGGTTTTGTTTTGTTCTTATTAGTAGTATATCTGTATATAATGTGTATGTGTCATGGCATGTGTGGTGGTCAGAGCACAACTTTAGGGAGCTGATATCTCCTTCTGTCTCTGTATTGATTCCAGGGATTGAACTCAGGTTCCCAGGCTTGCATCATTGCAGCATGCATCTTTACCCACTGAGCCAGCAAGTCTTGCTAGCCTTGCTGCTTTATTACTACTATTATTATTTTTTTGTGTGTGTAAGCTCTGCCTGCATCTGTGTATGTGTATGATATGCACACGTGGCCCCTGTACAGGACATAGAACCCCTAGAACTGCAACTATGGATAGTTGTAAGCTACCATGTGGGTGTTAGCAACTGAACCTGGGTCCTCTGCAAGAGCTGCAAGTATTCTTAATCACTGACTCAGCCCTGCTGTTTTAAGTCTAGTTTCAAACATAGCATTTTGGGATGATCTGGGTGAGGAAATAGGAAGCTGTGTTAAGGGATTAAGGAGCAGAAGAGAACTGAATGGCTCTCTTCCATGTGGAGTCTTCCATAGGGCTCTGTGAGTTCTCATTAAGCTTCCTAAGGCCTCAGAGGGCTGTGACATTCCTTTTCAGGGTCTTGGGGAGAGCTGCTTAGATTGCTGTTGAAAATAATTAGCACTTTTTTTTAAAAAAGATAATTATTTCATCATTTTAAACAGAAATGTGAATTTGACTTCAAGTGAATAATTTTCTAATTTTTGTTCTGTTCAGACAACAGATCAGAGAATAAAACGAGAAAACATAAAGGAAAAGCGAAAGGCTATGTTAGAAGCAAGACTTGCCAAGCTTCGACAAAAAAAGATTAAAAAATCAAAGGAAGATGGGACTGAAGAAGAAAATAGAGGTATATCATGTCTTAAATTTCTGACTTTTGCAGGGAAATCTTAGATCGCTTGGTGTGTAACGAATAGGATTGCAGTGTAGGAATCAGCAGCTTAGTTTTATCTCTAAATATCGTGTGCCTTTGAAGTAGCAAAGTTTTTATTATTGCTCTTAAATATTTCCATTTACTTATTTGTTACTGTATGTGGTGTGTGAGCGAGTGTAGGTGAGCATGTGTCAAAGCACAGGTATGGAGGTCAGAGGACAGTTTTCAGTAGTTTGCTTTTTGCTTTCTCTGTGAGATCCCTAGTTCAGATTCAGGTCATCAGGTTTCCTAAGCAGGCACTCTTACCCACTGAGCCATCTCACTGCCCAGGAGCAGTTTTTATAGTTAGAATGGTTTGGAACGACACTGTCATGTTTTTAGGCATAGACAAGACGCACTGAGTTGCTTCTTTTTTTTTTTTCTTTTCTTCCCCATGATATTTATTGAGCTCTACATTTTTCTCTGCTCCCCTCCCTGCCACTCCCCTCCCTCCTTCAACCTTCCCCCAAGGTCCCCATGCTACCAATTTATTCAGGAGATCTTGTCTTTTTATACTTTCTACTTCCCACGTAGATTATATCTATGTAGGTCTCTCTTAGTGTCTGTATTGTTGTCTAAATTCTCTGGGATTGTGGTTTGTAAGATGGTTTTCTTTGCCTTATGTTTAAAAACCACCTATGAGTGAGTACACGTGATAATTGTCTTTCTGTGTCTGGGTTACCTCACTCAAAATAATGCTTTCTAGCTCCATCCAGTTTCCTGCAAAATTCAAGCTGTCGTTATTTTTTTCTGCTATGTAGTACTCCATTGTGTAAATGTACCACATTTTTTTTTATCCATTCTTCGACTGAGGGGCATTTAGGTTGTTTCCAGATTCTGGCTATGACAAATAAAGCTGCTATGAACATAGTTGAGCACATGTCCTTGTGGCACAATTGAGCATCTTTTGGATATATACCCAAAAGTGGTATTACTGGGTCTTGAGGAAGGTTGTTTCCTAATTTTCTGAGAAATCGCCACACTGACATCCATAGGGGTTGTACCAGCTTGCATTCCCACCAGCAATGCAGAAG